>CM042249.1:2700482-2737982 GCA_023566225.1 Romanogobio albipinnatus | reverse complement strand
AAATGATAAAGAGACCTTAAATTATAAAATAGAGATTATGCAGAAATAACATACTGGATACGCCGCCATACATTTTTAAGTACAATTAACTTGGATGTATAAGTCATTTTAAATTAAATGTGACCCTTGACCACAAAACCAGTCATAAGGGTAACTTTTTGGAAATTGGGTGAATAAATAAGCGTTCCATTGATGTATGGTTTGTTAGGACAGGACAATATTTGAACATCTGGAATCTGAGGGTACAAAAAAATCTAAATATTGAGAAAATCTCCTTTAAAGTTGTCCAAATGAAGTCCTTAGCAATGCATATTACTACTAATAATACATTTATGATATATTTACAGTAGGACATTTACAAAATACCTTCATGGAACATGATTTTAAGCCGAGACACGGCAGGTGAAAACATTGTTGGTCAATTCTGAGATTTTGGGCCTGTTTGCTCGCTTAACATGTAAGCTTTCATGTCAAAATAAAACATATGTCAACATTACACATTAAAGTTGTAACTGTATCACGATATAAGTGTTTCATATCGGTCGATATCGATAATTTTTTTTTTATGACTTGTTTAAAATAAGGGCCAGGAGAAAAATATTCTACATTTAAATTTTTATTTGAACTGTAACCTTCCTCTGATTATAATCCCCTCAGTTATAAAGGCAGAAATATCAACACAACCATGGAAAACACTCAAACAATTTAAATGTAAACATGTTAATACTCGGCGTCCGCACGAGCAATGGTGCGCGAGACCCCGGCTGAATCCGAAATCACCCCCTAAACCCTTATTCACTATTCCCTACATTAGTCCACTAATACAGTTCACTTGAGGGAGTGAATGAAAACGAGTGTGTGAAGTCGGACAGCCGTGGTGTGTTCATCGGCTGTACACTCGTTATTGCGGTGCATTGTGGGATTGAATGAGTGCACTCAATAACGTCCACTATGGTTTCGGACACCACTACAAATGGCTGTCCCCTCATAATGCCCTATTTTAGGTATAGGGGGCGATTTCGGATTCAGCCCCCATTTCGCTTGGCGGTGAACTTTCCGCGCGGCTCCGCAACCGAAGATGCGCGAGTTCGAGGCGAATCTGGCCGAGCATGACGTCTCATCACACCGGCCCCCAGTTCACACGTCTAAATCACTTTCGTTCGATCACAAATCGTCTAAAGTCGCTTATATTTACAAAATGAGCCAACAGAAGAAATAAGTGCAGAAATAAGCCCTTTTAAGGAAAATAAAGATCCATGTTTAGAGAAATGAGAAAATGTTCACCGCTGTTTCCTGATGGTTTATAGAACAGTGACTCCTCTGTCGTTTCAAAGAATAGCACAACGGCAAGCGCATCGAGTATAAACACGTCAAACGGACGAGGAGCGCACAGTCAGCGGAGCCAGACGAAAGTACTTAAAACAAGTTTGTGGTATTACCAGTCTTGGTCGGGACAACGGTCTTGCATAATTTGCAGACGCCATTGGTCTGAATACGGTCAGACTTATACAATCCAAAAAACTGCCATACTGGCGAGCTGACTTGTTTTCCTGATTTATCAACAATTTCCCCGCTCTCTGCAGCGCTCAATCATCACTCATCACTCCACGCCGGTTCAGTTTACTGAAGAATCCAACACCAGACAACGATATGGAGCACCCAAACGTGATACTGTTACATGATTGGCTGTTAGCGTGTCACTCCCTACTTTGCTAGGTTACCAGAGAGTGAGTGCCTTTGTTCATGCAACCAAACTTGCTTTGCAACCTCTGGTTTCTTCCGACGAAGAAAAACAAATGATCTAACATTTATCGAACGCATTTTTTATTGATATTGATTACGTGTCTATCGCGATACATATCGTTATCGTTTTATCACCCAGCCCTAGTTCACAGAAAAGACGGCAACAGCTGTCTCTTGTAAGAGCTGGTAAAAAGAAAGTAAACAACAACGTATTAGATGATGAAACCCGTCAGAATTAGATTCAAATAGTTCTAGATGGACACACAACAAACAGGGACAGCTCGTCTGCAGTGTGTGTGACTGGTGTGTGTGTGTTTGTTAAGGGAGTTCTCTTCAGCTTAAGGCTATTGCTATTTATAATTTATTCATTTATAAATGTCCATGTTTTTTAAATATTATACACTGCTGATATTAATGAGCTGAATATATTGTGTTTGTAGGTTGAGGGTTCTATAGAAATGTGTGCAATTATACAATATAAAACTTTAAAGGCCGTTTTCTCAGAATGAGTTTTTCCTCACACTCAGAGTCAGATGATCTACTTCAGTAGCAGCTACAAGCACCAACTCTTCCAGTCTTACACTGAACTATATTCTGAAGGCTTTTCCAGAGGGATTTGTTGATACATCATTCCTATCCTGAGTTATAGGTCTTAAAATTGATTTAAGGCTATTGTCAGCATAGATATACATAATAAAGGCTAGATGTCTCGTCTGCGCTGCTGGCCAATGGAGGTCGACGTCCGCACCTGGCGGCCATCTTGTCACAGTCAGCTCGCTCACTCGTAACATTGTGTTTTAATGGTGCGTGTACTTTCTAAATAACCATAACTTGCAAACTGTTTGGTTTGTTATAAACGTCAGAGATGTAGTTATGACACTGCACACTTATGAATAATTATTCATAATTGGTTCAAGCATCCAGAATTATAGCCACGTTAATAATGTTTGTAAGAAGCCAAACCATTTGTAAATCCGTCCAGATTTCAGTGAGATAAGAGTACTTGTGTTCAGATCGCTCGCCTTACATCAGGAGCCCGCCAGAAAGCTTGCCTGTGACAAGATGGCCGCCGGTGATGACGTTAGAGACTCCGCCCTAAGACATCTAGCCTTTATTATGTATGTCTATGATTGTCAGTATTCTCTAATTTACTAAAGCACAAAATAAGATACCCAGAATCCTCTCATCTCATCTAATATGTCAACAAATACAACCAAGGATTTTAAACCTGATCCTTTCCAATTTCCAGATTTTTTTGGGGAAATGTATGCAAATGAGTGTATATTTAAGGATATAAGGCCTCGTTTGCATATTAAAACGTTAATTTACACCAAACTTGTAATACATTTTTTTCTTATGTCTATCCCAGTAATAAACTGGAGAAGTTTTACAGTGATATCTTGTAATTAAAAAAAAATCCCTATTCACCTGTAGTGTCTCGCCTATCCTAAGGATTTTTGGCATAAAAGAAAAATGGATCATTTTGACCCATACAATGTATTGTTGGCTATTGCCACAGATATACCCGTGAGACGCACGACTGGTGTTGAGCTCAAGGGTCACAAATTACATTACACAAATGACCTGAATCTTGTATAGACTAAGCAAATTTAGTCTGCTAATACACTGGTTTTATCTCCGCTAGTTCCATTTGGTTCAATACTAAATAAACTGCTAAAACTATAAAGACAAACTAAAATAAAAATAAACGTGCTGCCATTTGTCATAAAACACAGCTCATACTGATCTCAGAACAGCGACACTGAATATGATCCTTCGTGTGAGCGTGGCCTGAACTCATGAATAAATAACGTGGACGTGACACTGGACTTTTTGATCGAATCAGCATCAAAAAGCGCCTTCAAAAAATTCCCTCTCGACCTTGTGTCACAGGTCGTGTGGCGACCTCATTAAAAAAACCTTGTTTTCTCTGGCCACTTAATCATGGCGTTTGCATAGCGAGAGCTTTCCCTCTCCGCGCCTCACATTGAACCCGGGCAGGATTGTGTCGATGGTGCATTATCGGGCGAGACGCAGGCAGGGAGGGGCGGAAAAGTTCAAATCCAGAGTGTTTGCGAAGGCCTGGCTTTCTGATGTCATTGCTCTAAGACCATTAAATTTGACTGCGGGTCCGCGGGGGCCGGAATCTGCTGAACGCGCTGCTTTAGGAACGAGGGGACGGTGTCACCTCGCGCTCATGAATATGAAGCAGCGCTCGTGCGCGCCTGCATTTATTTGTATATCAGGAACACAGATGAATCTTGTCAGGGACTAAACGAGGCTGGCATTTTTAATTCGCTTTAATTAAAAACGAGAGAAAAGGAAGAAGTTATCAATGTAGGATAGCGGGGCTTGTTATGAGGGTCAGGGAGATGAGCTGAACGTGTGACAGGATTCAGAAATGACCAGGTTTATCTCCTAGAATGAGCATTTCCTGATGATTTCCTCACCCCCGTCTCATCCAAGATGTTCGTGTCTTTCTTTCTTCAGTGGAAAAGAAATGACGTTTTTTGAGGAAAACATTCCAGGATTTTTCTGGACCTCAATGGGAACCAATGGTTGAAGGTCCAAATCAGTGCAGTTTCAAAGGAAGGGCTTCAGAGACCGATCCCAGACGAGGAATAAAGTCTGATCTAGACAAACCATCGGCCACATTTACAACACAAATAAACTTAATATACTTTTTGGTCACACTCATATGATGTCGTCACGTCGGAGAGGTCACGTGGCGTAGGTGGAAGTACCGCCCCCATTCCATCATTGTTTTACCTTTATTTTTTTAAAGGGCGTTTGATTTATGCTGCGTTCACACCAAACGCGAATAGAGCGTCAGGAGCGAGGGATTTCAGTGTTAAGTCAATGGAAAGGCGCGTTGACGCACGTCTGGTATCGAAAGCCAAATGGGTCAGAATTCGCATGCTTTTCACCGCCGTATGAATATTAAAATGCCGTTTTCATAACGCCGCCAAGCGTTAAATAAGCGGCATCAGGTGTTAAGTTAACGTCTCACGCCGCCACATGTTAAAATAACGCCACTCGCCGAAAGACGCTAATGCCTGGTTCAGACTACACGATTTTTTTTGTCTGTTACGATAGTCACTGTGTCAGATTACGCGATTTTGACTCCTAAAATCTTGTCGTGTCCTGGATAAGAGACATGTCATACTACACGTTGCTTCGCGACCAATGATCGCTTGTTGTCTTTAACGACGTGCGTGATGTCATCGAGAAGGCGAAACTAGCGACTGACTTCTGGAAACAAACGAGCGTAAACAATGTCTGCGGCGTGTTTTGTACTGGCTGTCTTGTGTCTAGAAAAGCGCAAAAAAAGAAAGAAAACCCGACCATGGACATGTTCCTGGCTTGCTCGAAGAGGGCAGTATGGGCTGTCAATCCTCCAAGGAGAACTTGAGGTAAAATATAGTTATTTTTATATTAAATATTTAATATAGAAGAATATAATGAATGATTTGCTAGCTTAAAAGTTACAGCTAATTTCAGTACTCACCGGGTTGCTGAAGGGCTTCCGCTATCGTAGCATTTTTTTTTTGTAATCTGTCGTGGTAGTCCCTCGATGAAACATCGTACAGGCAAGAGTACTGTTGCCACATCTCCACGAACCTTTCCTCCATTTCAAAACTCCACCTAGCCGCACCATCATCTCTCTTGCGTTTCGGCATGTTTGAATCCTGTCAGAATATATATTCTGTGCTCCGGTTGGTCAGCGTCACCAATGTGACGGAACCCGTCGTGGGGACCGTGAAAAAAAATTCAACATGCTAGTCTTTCTGTTGTGACGTCGTGAACTATCGCAGATGCGGATTCGGTTGTCGTATACTATGACACACTATACGAGATGATACGATCAATTCTTGCGTCCCGACGTCCATTGTCGTTTACGAATCCCTACGACAAACGGATCGTGCCAAATTCGGGCTAAAATCGTGTAGTCTGAACCAGGCATAAGTTGACGCCACACGCCACTCAAAATGCAGATTCAGGGGCTCATCTACATGGGCACACCTCTACTAGGTTTGAGGACTCTACGGCAAGTCAGAGCATCCAGTTTGTAAGAGCACGAAGATGTATATGTGAAGTGTAAATGCTCATATATCAACACCAAACTACACGTTTTCCTGTTTTCTCATATTATACTGGATATGTGTGAAATTATAATTAAAGTAATTACAATTATGTTGATGTTGCTTTGTTATATGTACAGATACAAGTAAATGTGCATTCACTTGTTACTAAAACTTTTACCTAACACAGAGCGCTGCGTAACGAAGTGCAGTGCAAGAATATCAAATATTGGGGCGGACAATTTGGCCATTTCTACTTATATTCTAATAATTGGTGGTTACTGCCCTGCATTATTATCATAAATATAAACACAGACTGAACATGTTCATTGAGTGCCTTGTGAACTAGCCTTAAAGGTGCACTATGTAAAACATTTTCAGTAAAATATCCAAACACCACTAGGCCAGTGTTATATATTTTGTTCAGTTGAGCACTTACAATATCCCAAATGTTCCCAGCTATTTGTAAATGGTGAGATGCTATTTTAACAGAGGAACCGGGACCAGTGAGGGCGTGGCCTGTCGATGACATCATATCTGCATTAGTTTGTGGTTTTATTCTGCAGAAGCGCTTTCCTCTCACTGCAGTGTGAACAAGTGTCACAGCAGCCGGCGAGAGAACGCACAGAGTAACGCCATCCCATCATCAACACACTCAGATGTGTGTAATATGATCAGCAGAGCTGCGTTACCTCACACTCATGAGCGGAGGAGCGGAAGTGGCGACTGTGGCTTCATAATAAAAGTCCCGCTGCTCGCGAGGCGTGTGTTGCGTTCATCTTATGAACAATCGCTCCAGCGGTTCCTCAGCTCCACAACACTCGGTCCTGCTCTGCTTCAGACTACAGTAACGCTAATAATCACATCAACATGATTTCTGCCCGAGTCCTGTCCCGATTCTGAGCTGAAGACCACATGACCCAAGAGTCTGCGCTCAAACGTGACATCATCAAACTACGCCTCTGTTTTGAACAGGCGACCTCTAGCGGACGGAAAACTTACATAGTGCAGCTTTAATTGAGTTATATAATGAAGCTAGAGTTATACATTTAAACATGCAAAACTGAGCAATGGTTGCCAGAGTGTTGTTAGCATGTTGGTGTGTGGTCACTAGGGTATCCTGAGTGGTTGCTAGGTGGCTTTACTCTGACCATTGCTGCGTCTACAATCGAATACTTCTCTACTATATAGTATGCGAAAAACAGTACGCCAACAGAGTAGTATGTCCAAATTCATAGTATGCGAAAAACAGTAGGCGAACAGTAGTACTACTTCTGGCGAGATTCTGAAGTGTGCATACGATGGACACTTTACCATCCCATGAGGCCACGGGAGACGATTTATGAATGATGGTGATGGGACGCAACTGACGCTGGTCGGTCACATGATCATGACAACATGGCAGATGTAGGATTACATTCATACTACATTCATTCATACTATATAGAACATACTTTTTTAACAATCACGAAGTTCGTTCAAAATCAAATGTAGTACATACTCACATAGTACGCGATTTTTCGGACGCAGCCCATGTGTTTTAGCGATCTTCTGGTCTATAGATGTGGCTCGGGTTCCTCCTTCAACCAAGCACTTTTATAACTTTTAACCCTATAAAGCCTACTGTAATGTTTTTTGTTCATCTATCGATCATTGCATTGCATTATATGTTTGAAAACTACAGAGCTTTGATCATAAAACTAAGCATTTAAATATCATCTCACTGAGACATTATTGGCAGATATTGATATTTATATGCATTTTAGGTCAGTATCTGCTGTAAAGATTACAAGCATCACTTTTGTCCATATTAATATCAGCATCTGCACCGAATTGTATTTTTTTGCACAGTTTGAGTCTCTGAATAAACTGAGCACTCACTATATGAGCCATAAACGCCTGATGGATCAAATAGAATACTTGGCAAAGAACTAAGGCAAACTTTCTTTTTATATATATATATATATTTCAAACATTTAGATTTTTCTGACTATTGCTTCATATGTGAGGCTTTACACAGTCCTTCCAGAAAAATGCGGCTTTTTTTTTGTGATTGTTGCGGGCAAAAATCCTTGATTATGCGGCATGTTTTCTTAAAAAATGCGATGGAAAATGCGGGATATTTATGGTATTTTATGCGATGAAATTGCAGGAATTTGCAAAAACTGCGGTTTGATGAAAAAGAGAAAAAAAGCACTACATCACAGAAAGTGCTGGGAATATTTAAGTTCTCATCTTGTTTTATTGAAGACCTTAATAAACACACGGCTCAAATTTACAAAACATTGAGTCAAACAAGTTCTGTAGCTTTACAAAAGGAATATGCTACAACTTCTGAAGAGATGAAGAAATAACTTCCTGTTTCACAGAGGTAGCTTTACAACACAGACATTTGAGTGCTTCCAATGCACAAAGTGCAATCTCTTAAAGGGATAGTTCACCCAGAAATGTAAATTCTGTCATTAATGACGTCCCCTCATGTCGCTGGACACCCGTCAGACCTCCGTTCATCTTCAGACACAGATGAAGATATTTTAGTGTAAATCCGACGGCTCAGAAAGGCCTCCATTGGCACAATGTTCACTCTCAAGACCCATAAAAGCACTAAAGACGTCGTTACAAAGTCCATCTCACTACAGCGGCTCTACAATAACTTTATGAAGCGACGAGAATAGTTATTGTGCGCAAAAAAAAAACTAAATAACGACTTGTATAGTGATGACCGATTTCAAAACACAGCATTATGAAGCTTCGAAGCGTTATGAATCAGCGAGTCGATTCATGATTCAGATCGCGTGTCAAACTGCTAAAATACGTGACTTTGGCGATCCGAACCGCTGAATCAACTCACTGATTCATAACGCTCCAAACCGCTGAATCGACTCACTGATTCATAACGCTCCAAACCGCTGAATCGACTCACTGATTCATAACGCTTCAAACCGCTGAATCGACTCACTGATTCATAACGCTTCAAACCTCTGAATTGACTCACTGATTCATAACGCTCCAAACCGCTGAATCGACTCACTGATTCATAACGCTCCAAACCGCTGAATCGACTCACTGATTCATAACGCTTCAATCCGCTGAATCGACTCACTGATTCATAACGCTCCAAACCGCTGAATCGACTCACTGATTCATAACGCTCCAAACCGCTGAATCGACTCACTGATTCATAACGCTCCAAACCGCTGAATCGACTCACTGATTCATAACGCTCCAAACCGCTGAATCGACTCACTGATTCATAACGCTCCAAACCGCTGAATCGACTCACTGATTCATAACGCTCCAAACCGCTGAATCGACTCACTGATTCATACCGCTCCAAACCGCTGAATCGACTCATTGATTCATAACGCTCCAAACCGCTGAATCGACTCACTGATTCATAACGCTCCAAACCGCTGAATCGACTCACTGATTCATAACGCTCCAAACCGCTGAATCGACTCATTGATTCATAACGCTCCAAACCGCTGAATCGACTCACTGATTCATAACGCTCCAAACCGCTGAATCGACTCACTGATTCATAACGCTCCAAACCGCTGAATCGACTCACTGATTCATAACGCTTCAAACCGCTGAATCGACTCACTGATTCATAACGCTTCAAACCGCTGAATCGACTCACTGATTCATAACGCTCCAAACCGCTGAATCGACTCACTGATTCATAACGCTCCAAACCGCTGAATCGACTCACTGATTCATAACGCTTCAAAGCTTCATGATGCTGTGTTTTGAAATCGGTCATCACACAGGGAAACTGCTTTGCGCGTCTTTTGCTGTTATTTTTGTTGGCCAATGGGAGTTTGCGCTTCATCATGGTTTCACCGATATCTATGGTTTCACCGATATCTATGGTTTCACTGATATCTATGGTTTCACTGATATCTATGGTTTCTCCACGGGGGTTTGCAGCTTTTCGATGACGTTCACGTCGGGTAATTACGTCACTTCAAAGCGTTCCCATGGCAACAGGCGGAAATGGCGGCTCTTGTGTGAAGTAAACGAACATTTTTCAACTTTCTGCTAATATATATGTGACTTTTTTTGCAACGAAAATGCGGGGATTATGAAATCATGCTAGCCCCGCATATTTTGCACGTGGAAATAGGCAATTTATGCGGCGAAAGTGCGGCGTATTTGAAAAAATGTGGGCCCCGCATAAATATGCGGACTTTGGCCGATTATGCGTTAAATCACGCGATCACATAATCAGGTTTTTCTGGAGGGACTGTTTACAGGACTGAAACCGTGTTTGATGAATATTTAATGTGTGCTCTAAGAAAAGTTTTCACAGAATGTCTGAGCCGCTCTTTTCCACAGTCAAAAGTGAACTGTTCCTTTACACAATGTTTGTCAGTGACTTGGTATTCATGAAAAGTCACGAAAGCTATTATAGTGTTTTTTCAACATTAGCTGAATGTAAAATGATTTGTTTGTTGTTTCAGTCGTTAAAGTTTTCCACTTTAAGTGGTGAAGGTGACAAGTTTTTGTTATGCAGAAAAGCTTTCTTCCATTTCCATTTGTGACGGTGATTTTGTGAATGTGCGCTCTCCTGAACGCGCTCCAGGAAAAGTCTGTCCAAAAAGAGGAGAAGGGCTGTGAAAGTTTGTCCTTCTTTGGGAGCGATGCCACGCTCTGTCCTGTCGAGTTTTGCCAATTAAAGCGGGTTCCCACTGTTCTGGGCAGCGGGCACGTGGCTCTTGGCACCGCGGCTCCTGCCAGGCCGTGCCGTGACTTCCGACCCCACACAGATGGGCTCGCAGGCAGGCTCGCACGCCTGGAGCCCGGCCCGGCCCGGCCCGAATGGACACGGAGGTCGCCGCTCTGGCCTGAAGGGTCCTGAGGGTGGCCGCCGCTGACAGGGCCCAAATGCTCGGCGCCGGGATGAGTGCGAGTGTGTGTCGGTTTCTGGGGAGCCCCTGGCCGGAGCGCCGCCTCACAGCGGGAAGAGATACTGTCTTGATCACTGAATATTCATGGCCGCCTGGTCGCCGTGACAGGGGGGCAGCGTGGAAGAGGATGTCAGTGCGAGAGTGAGAGAAACACAGAGAGGAGGGAGGAAATCAAACGCCAGTTCACACACAATATAAACAGAGCCGCGCCGAGGAGACAGACAGCATCTGTGATGATTGGAGGGATTGTGGGAAATGCTGCAACTCGCAGTAACACCCAGCAGTAGCCGCAGCATATGGCCGTGTGCGTCTCGAGGAAAACTTTGTAGCTGGATCACATGGTCAGTTTAAATCCATAATCAGTCTCCGAGATGAACAGAACTGGCTGTGGTTACGTTAGCTAGTGTAAAGTCACACCGTACAACAATTGAGACCGGCTTCTTTGACACTGCCTCAGAAATAACCAGGAGAGAGAAAATACTGTCAAGTTCAACACCTTAACCTGTTAACTTGCGTCCCCATTTGGAACCCAAATACACGACCCCAATTAAAACGCATAGTTCATGAAGCCTTTGGACTCATTTAAAAGAAAACATCTGGCTGCTTGTTATATCGTCAGAATTAATCAAATGTTCAAATTCTGAGATTTATGGAACATTTAAGTCATTTAATTTAGAGGAGATTAAAATGCTAAACAGTTGTGTGTGCGAAAAATAACGAATATTTTTTAACTTTTATTACAATAAGCCATCTCTTCTGATAAACGGTCATATAATTAATGCTTGACATAAACATCTGCACATTAAAAAAAAAAAGTAAACATTGATTCATCAACTGGGGACGAATGGATTACCGTTGTGTTTGCTTCGTGTGGTTTTTGAAGCGTCAACTTTGAGGGTCCCATCCACGTGCATTATATAGACTAACTGTTTGTGTTCATGTGAAGAAAGGAAGTCATACATCTGGGACAGCGTGAGGGCGATATATTACATGCATTACATTGCTCTATATTACAGTTCTTGTTAGATCTCAATGGATAATGCATTTCATCTGCTTCTTCTAGACATCCCAGTGATTCCAGACCTGGAGGAGGTTCAAGAGGAAGATCTCACCATGCAGATCGCGGCTCCACCCAGGTATCAAACAGTCCAGACGATACTCGCCATTTAAAAAAACATGAAACATGTCCAATTAGCCTTTCGCCGGCCCCTCCCCCGAAACGGCCACTGTCCAATCACACATCATAGCAACCGTTACTATGTGAGCAGGTCCGACAAACGTTAGGCTATATACATACTAAACGCATAAATATTTAAGATGATTAAGAAAATATACCATAATCACAGATGTATAAATATTAACAAAAGTAATTAAAGACTGTGGGTAATGTTACTTAACCAATTTGAAGCAGTTGTTGAACTTTTTTTGTATATATATAATGTTAGGCTATATAACTTACGAGAAACAGAGAGAAATATCGACACGTCCTCTCCAGCAGCTTGAATGTTCCCCGTTGCAATGGCAACTCTCAACGGACACCAGGACTTATACAGTTTTATAAAAGCTATTTATTATTTGTTGTAAAGTGTAATGGTGCGTTAACACCGGACGCGATTCGCGCGAGTGATTTACATGTTAAGTCAATGCAGAGACGCGAAATGGCATTCTGCGGCGCGATCCGCGCGAATGAGGCGGCGCGAATGACGCGAATTGAGAGTTTTGAACGCGCGTTTCGCTCGAATCACTCAAGTTGAAAAATCTGAACTTTGGCGGATATTTCGCGCCGCGTTAACCAATCACGAGCTTGCTCTAGTAGTGATGTATTTACAAGCGGAGGCAGAAATCCCAACAACAATGGAGGACAAGATAATCGTGGCCGTATGTGGATACCCGGAGCTGTATGATACATCATCCTATCACTACAGGAACAGGAATAAAAAGGATCTTGGTTGGAAGAAAGTGAGTTATTGTGAGCCATTGTGAGCCAAGTGAGCCATTTCACAACGAGACTGGAGCAGAAAAAAAGAGCCAGAGCCAGCGGCAAATGTGAGAAGGACTAGCCGAGGAAAGGCGGGTCTCGCCGGGTAAACGAGCGCTGAATGTCACTGATCGCCTGGATCTCACAACTCCGAAAACGGCAGATAAAATGCTCAAATAGGCACTCTTTTTATAAATTAACCACAGATTTGAGCTTTAAACAACTATATTATCGCCTGAAAAAGTCTTTAAACTACGTTTTGTCACACATTAATAGTAGTATTTTTACAAAAAGACGTCAAGTGACCGAGACGAGCTGGCTCATATAGGGCAGAAGCCCCTCCCATGACGCGAATTCGCGTCTGTTGTGTAGTTGTGACACGCGAATTTCACGCACGAGTGAAGTGAGTAAACTCAAAATGTTCAAGCGTCAATCTAAGAATCACCTCAGAAAAATAAATTGAAGCCTAGGACAAACGCTGTCAAGATGAGATGCATTATTCCAACATTATGTTCATAACTTGTTATGAAATAAAAAAGTTTAATACCTCAGAAAAATTACCTTTCCTCTCTTGTCAACATTAGCCTGGTGTGAGCACGGCACGCGGTCTTCAGTTGTGGAGGCGCGCGCTGTATATCACATCACAGAAAGACGTGCACTCACAGTAATCGGATCAGGTCGTTTACATAGTGGAATTTTTCGTTTGATCGTTTCATGAAAAGGTTTATTCCACCCCTCTCAAACCCATTACAATTTCATTCGGTTTGGGCATTTTTATTCCGATTGAGGTGTTTATATGGAGCACAGTAATTTTAAACCGATTACAGTGCTCCATGTAAACGCACTGACTCCAAGCAAGATGGTGAAGCGGTGCACCCACACCGTTTGGAAATCGGACACTAGATACCCCGAGAGATAATATCTATATTTTGAATATATCCCTCCACTGCATACTGTAACCCCTTTTGCCTCGATCTGGTGGTATTGCTCCAAAAAGGTCACTGACACGCATGGGTATACCACTTCCCGTCATGGCAATCTGTCACGCTGGTCGTGTTTGACCATTTGTTTGTCGGACGTAGCAACAGTAACTAAAGGGGGGCGGGGCTCGGCGAAAGGCTAATTGACCGTTCGCGAAGACCCGCCCCCTTTAGTTACTGTTGCTATGTCCGTCAAGCCATGGCGCTCTCACACCACACACACGAGCTGCATCCAAAATCGAATACTTCTCTACTATATAGTATGCGAAAAACAGTACGCCAACAGAGTAGCATGTCCAAATTCATAGTATTCCAAAAACAGTAGGCGAAAAGTACCCGGATGACCTACTACTTCTGATTCTGAAGTGCGCATATGATGGACACTTTACTATCCCATGGAGGTGATGGGACGCAACTGACGCTGGTCGGTCACATGATCATGACAACATGGCGGATGTAGGATTACATTCGTACTACATTCATTCATGCTATATAGAACGTACTTTTTTAACGGTCACAAAGTTCGTTCAAAATCAAATGTAGTACATACTCACAAAGAACACAATTTCGGACGCAGCCCATGTTCTCACGTAGAGAAAATACATCACGGAGCAAAGAGACAACACGCCGACAGACAGGACAGAGCAATCTACTTTAACTCTCCTGACTGCTTTGTCGGACAAAATGGCAGATTTGGTGATGTGATTGGTCAGATCGCCTGTAAATCAAACTCACGGCGAAGGGTCCAATGTTTGAGCATTACCCCATATTCTCCATTGTTGCGGCTCCTCTCTTCCCAGTCTGTCAGTAACGCTCTGTCTTTATGAAGCCCCTCCTTCTGAAAAGCACAATGTGCTCTGATTGGTCGGCTGGAGCAGTGTGTTCTGATTGGTTGTGATTTGGGGAAATGTCCCGCCCCTTACCATAACCGCCAGATTCAACACACGACTCAACACGACAACTCACTCAACCAGGCCCCGCCCCTTAATCCTGCGTATGATTTATTATAATGAGGAATATTGTGACGTGTTGGTTCCCGGAAGAAAACTCAAGATGGAGGCTTTTGAGGAGTTCAGAAACAGGAAAGAGAAAATATATGATTACACACAAATAACAAAAGTAAAAGGACATTTGTAGTCTAGGTCATGGATTTTTTATGCCCCCCCCCCCCCCTCCCCAAATATGACGATCATCTTTTCTAAAATATAAAGACAGCTGTTATATATTATTATATAAGGTTAACGAGAAGATATTCACAATAAATATAATTCCAGGCCAGATTTACAGAGAATATTGTGCCTGAAAAAATAAACTAAGCTAGTCTTGAAACCCATCATCAAAAAAGGTGATTGCCATAAACATAAATAATAATATAAATAATATCCTAAGTCAGTGTTACAAATGAATTAGTTTTAGGATGTCTAGTGTGTGTGATGGTTTGTCATAATATTTTCAGTATGTGAAGGTTCAATGCATTTTTAATTTGAATGATAGTTCAAAGAATTTCATCTGGAAGTCATTCTATATTTAGGTGTACATTTCATGTCAGCCAAAAAGTCAGGAAATCAGTATTCTTTTTTGATCAATAAACTAGGTGGTTGAATAATATATGCCCTGAATGTGCTAAAATAATTATTTGGCAAGCTTAAGCTCTAATGACTTTAAATATGTTAATGAAAATTAACATTTGATTCATTATTTTGTCAAATGTGTTACGGACAAATAGTGTGTCATAAATCCACAGTATTGTTCACCAGCCTTACCCAAGATTTCCATCTCCAGAGATATCCCTATCTATTTTTCTGACAGTTTAGTTCACATTTAAAAGATTTATGACCTAAGAACCACACATAACACAGTTGACAGGACACATTAGAAGGAAAAAAGAGAAAACTATCTTTAAAATTATAACTTTCTTTTTATTCAACAAATGTAAGTACAAGCAATCAATTACATTTAAATTGAATTGCCAACATTGTCAACCATGTGAATCCTTGTCAACTGTTACAGATGATGGGTAACAGTTGATAGGTTGTAAAACACAGTTGACAGGTTGTAAAACACAGTTGACGGGTTGTAATACATTTGACAGGTTGTAAAACACAGTTGACGGGTTGTAACACAGTTGACGGGTTGTAAAACACAGTTGACGGGTTGTAAAACATAGTTGACGGGTTGTAAAACACAGTTGACGGGTTGTAACACAGTTTACAGGTTGTAAAACACAGTTGACAGGTTGTAACACAGTTGACGGGTTGTAAAACACAGTTGACAGGTTGTAAAACACAGTTGACAGGTTGTAAAACACAGTTGACAGGTTGTAACACAGTTGACGGGTTGTAAAACACAGTTGACAGGTTGTAACACAGTTGACGGGTTGTAAAACACAGTTGACGGGTTGTAACAGTTGACAGGTTGTAAAACACAGTTGACGGGTTGTAAAACACAGTTGACGGGTTGTAAAACACAGTTGAAAGGTTGTAAAACACAGTTGACGGGTTGTAAAACACAGTTGACAGGTTGTAAAACACAGTTGGCGGGTTGTAAAACACAGTTGACGGGTTGTAACAGTTGACGGGTTGTAAAACACAGTTGACGGGTTGTAAAACACAGTTGACGGGTTGTAAAACACAGTTGACGGGTTGTAACACAGTTGACAGGTTGTAAAACACAGTTGACAGGTTGTAATACAGTTGACAGGTTGTAAAACACAGTTGACGGGTTGTAACACAGTTGACAGGTTGTAAAACACAGTTGACAGGTTGTAATACAGTTGACGGGTTGTAAAACACAGTTGACGGGTTGTAAAACACAGTTGACAGGTTGTAAAACACAGTTGACAGGTTGTAAAACACAGTTGACAGGTTGTAAAACACAGTTGACGGGTTGTAATACAGTTGACGGGTTGTAATACAGTTGACGGGTTGTAACACAGTTGACAGGTTGTAATACAGTTGACAGGTTGTAAAACACAGTTGACGGGTTGTAATACAGTTGACGGGTTGTAAAACACAGTTGACGGGTTGTAAAACACAGTTGACAGGTTGTAAAACACAGTTGACAGGTTGTAAAACACATTTGACAGGTTGTAAAACACAGTTGATAGGTTGTAAAACACATTTGACAGGTTGTAAAACACAGTTGACAGGTTGTAAAACACAGTTGACAGGTTGTAATACAGTTGACAGGATGTAATACAGTTGACGGGTTGTAAAACACAGTTGACAGGTTGTTATACAGTTGACGGGTTATAAAACACAGTTGACGGGTTGTAATACAGTTGACGGGTTGTAAAACACAGTTGACGGTTGTAAAACACAGTTGATAGGTTGTAAAACACAGTTGACAGGTTGTAAAACAGTTGACGGGTTGTAAAACACAGTTGACAGGTTGTAAAATACAGTTGACTGGTTGTAAAACACAGTTGACAGGTTGTAAAACACAGTTGACAGGTTGTAAAACACAGTTGATAGGTTGTAAAACACAGTTGATAGGTTGTAAAACACAGTTGACAGGTTGTAAAACACAGTTGATAGGTTGTAAAATACAGTTGACTGGTTGTAAAACATAGTTGACAGGGTGTAAAACACAGTTGACGGGTTGTAAAACACAGTTGACGGGTTGTAAAACACAGTTGACGGGTTGTAAAACACAGTTGACGGGTTGTAAAACACAGTTGACGGGTTGTAAAACACAGTTGATGGGTTGTAAAACACAGTTGATAGGTTGTAAAACACAGTTGACAGGTTGTAAAACAGTTGACGGGTTGTAAAACACAGTTGACGGGTTGTAAAACACAGTTGACAGGTTGTAAAACACAGTTGACAGGTTGTTAAACAGTTGACGGGTTGTAAAACACAGTTGACGGGTTGTAAAACACAGTTGACGGGTTGTAAAACACAGTTGACGGGTTGTAAAACACAGTTGACAGGTTGTAAAACAGTTGACGGGTTGTAAAACACAGTTGACAGGTTGTAAAATACAGTTGACTGGTTGTAAAACACAGTTGACAGGTTGTAAAACACAGTTGACAGGTTGTAAAACACAGTTGATAGGTTGTAAAACACAGTTGACAGGTTGTAAAACACAGTTGATAGGTTGTAAAATACAGTTGACTGGTTGTAAAACATAGTTGACAGGGTGTAAAACACAGTTGACGGGTTGTAAAACACAGTTGACGGGTTGTAAAACACAGTTGACGGGTTGTAAAACACAGTTGACAGGTTGTAAAACACAGTTGACAGGTTGTAAAACAGTTGACGGGTTGTAAAACACAGTTGACGGGTTGTAAAACACAGTTGACGGGTTGTAAAACACAGTTGACAGGTTGTAAAACACAGTTGACAGGTTGTAAAACACAGTTGACAGGTTGTAAAACACAGTTGACAGGTTGTAAAACAGTTGACGGGTTGTAAAACACAGTTGACGGGTTGTAAAACACAGTTGACGGGTTGTAAAACACAGTTGACAGGTTGTAAAACACAGTTGACAGGTTGTAAAACACAGTTGACGGGTTGTAAAACACAGTTGACGGGTTGTAAAACACAGTTGACGGGTTGTAAAACACAGTTGACGGGTTGTAAAACACAGTTGACAGGTTGTAAAACACAGTTGACAGGTTGTAAAACACAGTTGATAGGTTGTAAAACAGTTGACGGGTTGTAAAACACAGTTGACAGGTTGTAAAACACAGTTGACAGGTTGTAAAACACAGTTGACAGGTTGTAAAACACAGTTGACAGGTTGTAAAACACAGTTGACAGGTTGTAAAACACAGTTGACGGGTTGTAAAACACAGTTGACGGGTTGTAAAACACAGTTGACGGGTTGTAAAACACAGTTGACGGGTTGTAAAACACAGTTGACAGGTTGTAAAACAGTTGACATTTCGGCCATTTTAGAGCCTTGTGCAAACTGCTGGCCTTGGACTAGTTAGTAGTTGACCTTGATTAACTTTTTTATATTCTTTCTCTACACATTTATAAATATTATAGTTCACCAGAACATATATTTATATATTATATTTATATATTATATATTTATATTTATGCATTTGGCAGACGCTTTTATCCAAAGCGACTTACAGTACCCTTGTTACAGGGACAATCCCCCTGGAGCAACATGGAGCAAAGTGCCTTGCTCAAGGACACACTGGTGGGGACCGCTGGGACCGAACCAGCAACCTTCTGCGTATCAGTTCCATGGTTTAACCCACTGGACCACCATCTCACATTACAGAACATGTTGATAACACAGTTGACGGTCAATTAATCTAATATAGATCAAATATTGAAGAGGAGAAGTTATGTTTTACCACACTGTCTTCAAATTTCCCTCCAAAAAAGGAATGACATCACGTGACATTGGACATGTGACTTTGGAACAAACCATTGCTGATTTATAAGGGGTTTTATAGGGAGTAACACAGTTGACACTGATTTCTTGGACATTGACAAAATGGATGATTTAATGTAGATGCATGAGAAAAATATTTTTTTTTGCTCACCTTTCTCATAATTTAATGATTATTTTGGACAAATATTTATAAGAAATATATATATCTATATTCCAGCATAGATTATGCAATTTTTGCAAGATAAAACAGGTATCTGATGGATTTTTGTATTAAATGAATAAGAAATGTCCCCTGATATAAAAGCGATCATTGCTTGAAGTGAAATTGATCATTGAGTCCACGGACACCTAATTATAGAATGACTCTTTAAGAGGATGTAAACTGACCCTTGTTTTCAGTATCCAGGTGAACAGAGTTATGACCTACAGAGACCTGGACAACGACCTCATGAAGTACTCTGCTTTCCAGACCCTGGTGAGACACTCGCTCTACCCATCATTACCAAACAACAACACAGACTCAGACAGCGTCAATTTTAGAGCATCTTCCCGTCCTTCAGCGTCTGTTCTGGGGTGATTATGTGGTCACATAATGTTTTTTTTGTTTCATTGCCTAATGTTTTGCTTGTATTGAATGTGTCCCAGGATGGAGAGATTGACCTGAAGTTGCTCACGAAGGTTTTAGCCCCGGAGCAGGAGGTGAGAGAGGTGAGTAAATAAAGCGTCTGTCTGGCTCGAGAGGGTCAGACCAACAGATTTATGAAATAAGGACCAGCATTCTTCAACTTCAACTTTCTGTCATCATTTACTGACCCTCATGTCATTCCAAACTCATGTGACTTTCTTCTGTGGAACACAAAATAAGATATTTTGAAGAACCTTCACTCTGTGTTTGGAATCATTATAGGGGTGTAACGGTACACGTATTCGTATTGAACCGTTTGGGTACAGGGCTTCCGGGTCGGTGCACGCGTGTACTGAACGGTTATGAATGTAATCTTTAACAGTTAACAGTCGGCTTGTTGTAACCCGCGGAACACACTTCAATCCGAGTTCCCACACGAACATATTAAGTATTCAGTCCATTTTATCACAAAATTCAAATGATAAATGCCGTTTTAACGCTCTTTAATGTGACGTGACTGATAGACGCGTATCAGCTCAACTTAAAGCGCCAGCTTTAATGAATGCGATCATCTCTTCCTAAAGAATAAACATAAATTAATACATCTTAAGGTATGTTGAGGATACATTACAACTTACTGAAATGTATCATATGTCGTGTAATCGCTCCATCTGTGTTTCAACCGCGGAAAGACAATAAAACAGCTTGTAAACAATGTCAAGCAGAATCACGTTTACTCAGAAGCCCTTCAGTGTCCACAGCTGTAGCTCACTAGAGAAATCAACTCTTTCACTGAATACATGCACTATATTAGCCGTTATATTCATTATATTAGCCGTTATATTCATTATATTAGCCATTATATTCACTATATTAGCCGTTATATTCACTATATTAGCCGTTATATTCACTATATTAGCCGTTATATTCATTATATTAGCCGTTATATTCATTATATTAGCCGTTATATTCATTATATTAGCCGTTATATTCATTATATTAGCCGTTATATTCATTATATTAGCCATTATATTCACTATATTAGCCTTTATATTCACTATATTAGCCGTTATATTCACTATATTAGCCGTTATATTCATTATATTAGCCGTTATATTCATTATATTAGCCGTTATATTCATTATATTAGCCATTATATTCACTATATTAGCCGTTATATTCACTATATTAGCCGTTATATTCATTATATTAGCCGTTATATATTCATTATATTAGCCGTTATATTCATTATATTAGCCGTTATATTCATTATATTAGTCGTTATATTCATTATATTAGCCGTTATATTCATTATATTAGCCGTTATATTCATTATATTAGCCGTTATATATTCATGATATACTACTTAGCCTGTTAGTGATGTCTTGTTTATTTAATGTATGTTTAAATAAACCTGTCATGAAAATTACAGCCACTAAATGATTATATTTCAACAACGAATACAAATAATTAGATTTAGAAGTGAATGCAAAAACTGCCTTATGTGAAGCTTATGAGTGTTGATTATTATATCTAAAAATAAATAGCAACTGAATTTAGGCTAATAGTTTGGGCTCTGTTGTTAATCTTTAATAGCTATATGTAAGTAAGGGCTCCCTATATAGTTTACAGCATTATCTTTAAGAAACTTTTAGTTATAATTTAATTCATTTAAGGACAGACACAATTTTTTTTCATTAAACCACTGTTGAATAAAAATTAATAAAAAGCAATTTTGTAAAACTGCTGTACCGAATCCATACCGAACCGGGACTTCAAAACCGAGGTACGTACCGAGCCGTCAGTTTTGTGTACCGTTACACCCCTAAATCATTATGATTTTTTATGAAAAGTCCCTAATATTCACCAGAGCTACATTTATTTAATCATAAATACAGTAAAACAGTGAAATATTCCTCCAGTGTAAAGCATCTGTTCTCTATGTGAATATATATAGTAAAGTGTCATTTATCATCATTACTCCAGTCTTCAGTGTCACATGATCCTTCACTAATCATTCTCATACGAGGATTTGATTCTCAATTATTATTGGTACTCAATTATTAATAATGGTTCTTATTATTATCAGTGTTGAAAACCATGATGCATTTTGTTTTCAGGATTCTTTGATGAAAAGTTATTTAAAAAATATATATATATAATGCATCACTTTTGATCAATATAATGCATTATTGATGAATAACGGTATTATAATATTGTTTTGTAATAGAGATGCACCGCTGTATCGGCCCCCGGTATTTATCGGCCGATTTATGATCATGATTGGCATATCGGCTATATGGAATTTGTCAAAGTTTTGATGAATAAATAAAACGTAGGTCAGTCACTTAAATCACATCATGATATATACTAGTGTCTGTGAATATTAAAGGCCCCCTGAAATCAAAATGGACGTTTTTTATCTTTTAGTGTGACTATGTTAGCCTGAGGTTGACTAAGGTTATGGATAAGCTGTGTGTGTTCCAAAGCAATGACAACATTTGCATTTAGGAGATATAAGCATTCAAAACTTACAGTCTCTCACTTGCGCTAAAATGAATCACAGATTTTTGATTGCAGACTTCATCTTCTGTCCAATCGAATGCTCTCTAGAATCTGAAGCCCCGCCCCCTACACTATAAACAGACGCGGAAGCTGCGTCTGAAATCGGTCAGCTGTTCACACATTTACTATTTTCTACATGGTGAACAGCACATAGCGCACTATACATGCGATATAACAATTCAGACATGTAATGCTTTCAGTTGTGGCGAATGAAGTCTGGTTTCACGCACACCGCCGCAGCACACACACACACACACCAACGGCTCTGGTCTAGACTAGAGACACGAGAGAGCAGAGCGGATCATATGCGCGAGTCGGCGCAGACAACAAATCATATCGGACTCATTTATATTCTGCACAGATGCTGTATTTCAGAGCGATATGGAGGAGATTATGATGAGAAACGGTTAGAGATCAGGAGGAAACTCTGGCTTTACCAAACAGAAAGGCTCTAGTCAAACTGTGGCATTAACCAAACGCTATTGGCTGTTTCAAAAAAGGGGAGGGGCTTCTTACAGCTGGAACCGTTTCAGGGGAAATTACGTCAACACGTTGAATAATGCTGTTTCATGGCACTTCAGTGGGACTTTAAGCCGCAAAAAGACTGTTTAAATATGAATCCTGCATGATTCTGTGTGTCTCTGTGAATGAGTGGAGCAGACGCGCGGTTTCATTTACCACACACACACACACACACACATGTTGGTGCAACAGCATTATGAGGACTCTCCATAGGCGTAATGGTTTTTATACTGTATAAACTGTATATTCTATCCCCCTACACTGCCCCTGCCCCTAAACTTAACCCTCACAGGAGACATTCTGCATTTTTACATTTTTAATAAAACATTGTTTAATATGTTTTTAAAGTGATTTGATTTACGGGGACATTTGAAATGTCCTCATAAACCACCTTGATGTTGTAATACCAGTGTAATACCCATGTCATTATACAAATTTGTGTCCTCATATATCACATAAACACACACACACACACACACACACACACACACACACACACACACACACACACACACACACACACACACACACACACACACACACACACACACACACACACACACACACACACACACACACACACACACACACACACACACACACACACACACACACACACACACACACACAATATAAGAGGACATGAATGCATGAACCTCATGTCCAGTCACTTCATGAGCATTTTACCGTTTCATTCGACAAAATCTATCGTCATATCATAAACACACACACACAGAAACTTCCCGGCAACCCGTCAAAATAAAAGTTCAGTTTAACAAAGTAATTGTGACAGGATTAATGTTGTACAGTAGAATTTAGTCTTACACTACGTCTCAATGTAATTATAATATATGCATTTAATTTATACAGTGAAGAATATGCAGTGTTATTTAACATTATTACACGGCTCTGTGGAATACTTGATTCTGATTGGTCAATCGCGCATTCCAGCGGTATGTTATTCCCAGATAACAACCGCCAAAGTGAATAACACACCGCTCATCCGGGTACTGCGAGTTATCTTGACCGGTACCACTTAAATGCTTAACGTGTCACTCCGCTGTCGTTGACTGTCTGGCGCCATCTTGTGACTGAAAAACACTTCACCAACCACGGGTTACATTGGAAGACTTCAAGGGTTTCACGGCCGGATCTTTACTTGATAAAGTTTTAAATATGGATATTTTTCTTACACAAACGCATCGATTCGCTTCAGAAGGCCTTTATTAACACCCCAGAGCCGTGTGGAGCACGGACAGCTGCACTTATGGACTTCAAAATAAGTCAGATTGTGTTCGTCTGAAAGAAGAATGTCATACACACCTAGGATGACTTGAGGTTGAGTAAATCATGGTCTAATTTTCATTTTTGGGTGAACTAATCCTTTCAGCATTAATTTTAACATATATGGTAAAAACAAATCTTTTCAGCAATAGATAAAGACTTAAAGCAATTTGGAACTGTTTTTCTTTGCGGAAGCTTTGCGGAAGAGCTAATAAAATATTTAAGATTTTGTGTCTAATTTACTTGAGACAAGTACCGTGTAATAAGCGGGATAATGTACATCCAGCCAGTTGTTATTCGCAGAATAAACCCCTTCAGATTGACCCAAGACCCCCCCGCTTCGCATCACGTTTATTCTGCGATAACAACCGGCTGGATGTACATTATCCCTTACTTAAACCTACTTAAAAAGCACTGTTTATTTCATATGTGTCTTGTTCTGTTGTGTTTATGTTGGCCTGCTGAATGTTAAATGGATCCAGTTCATAGAAATATAATTATTTGATAATGCAGCAATAAACTAGCTAGTAGGCTATAAGGTTATGTGTGTTTTTTATTTTTTACTTTGCTGATTTAAAACATGATCAAAACACTATTTTAATGACACAATTTCAAATAAGAGGGCCAATCGAGGGCGAAATCGGCCAATAATTGTTTGTTAAAATTGGTATTGGCCCCCAAAAAATCTGTGCATCCCTATTTTGAAACAATACATTTGAAAAAGATTTGGCACAAAACGTCACTTACTATAAAGAATGTGATCAAAAGACATTTATAATGTTACAAAAGATTATATTTCAAATGAATGCCGTTCTTTTGAACTCTCTATTCATCAAAGAATCCGGAAAAATATTTCCCCCAAAAAATCTGAACTGTTTTCAACACTGGTAATAATCATAAATGTTTGTTGAGCATCAAATCCTCACATGAGAATGATTTGTGAAGGATCATGTGACACTGAAGACTGGAGTAATGATGATAAATTCACAGGGATAAATGACACTTTACTATATATTCACAGAGAACTGTGATTTTGAATATTTCACAATATTACAGTTTTAGCAGAAATATAAAAAACAATCTTAATTATTCCAAACCATTGACTGGTAGTGCATGCAATGACAGTCCATTATGACAAGGGCCATGAAAACTATCAAAAGGATTTAAAAAAGCTCCATAGTCTTCTGCAGTCGAAGCCTTTTCTGAGAAACTCAGGTCAGATGACTATGGTGCTCAAGTCATGGAGTCTACAATCTCGATCATTGTATTGTTGTTTTTAATTCTTCTTGGAGCCTGACAGACTCACATCGTCTCCTTACAGTTCACAGTGAGCATAAGATGCTTAGATTCTTCCAAAAAATGTCCTTTTGTGTGCATCAAGTAAATGATGGCTTTTTAGGGGCCACTGTGTCTGTAAATGAAGCTCCTATGATGTGTTTTCATTGTTTTCAGGAGGATGTTGGTTGGGATTGGGATCATCTGTTCACCGAAGTCTCCTCTGAACTCCAGACAGAATGGGATCAAGGAGAGCGAGATGAGCAGTCGCCACTTCCTGTGGCCTGAGGAGGCTCTGTAGGGTTACATTCACACTTCACGTGTCCAGATGCTGTTCATATTGAATGTGTTTCTTGACAATGTCATTGTCATTGCCGGTGACATCACGCGGCTTTGCGCCGTGTGTGTTTCTCATTAAGGTTAACCTTGCAAACCCAGAAACATTGCTTTTCTTAACTGGATCAATCTGGAGACATTTGTCACCGTTTGTAGTATCTGGAAAAAGCGCAAATCCAAGGTTAATGAGCGAGTAAACTGAAATCCAGTTGATTGAGTTAAAATGAACTTTGCTCATCCGAGCAAGCCGGCCTTATCATTATTGACCAGACCATCGACCGTGAACGAAACGTCCGGTTCTCAGCCGTTTCAAACACGGTGAGCTTAATTCCTGTGCGTTTATCATGCCTTGTTTGTTTCACTCAAGTCAGAATTTCACATTTCACTCTTTGAAAAATGTACATTTCTCCATAAACCGTAGTTCATTATTAACCGTTTGTCTGTGAAGTGTGTAATGGTCATGCTCAATATTATTTAGCCTTGATGATATTCAGTATATATCTTGTATATTATGTATCCAGTATATATTTTGTATATTATACATTTCTTTTTAAATTGCATTAAAAGTTAAAAGAGGAACTTTTGTGTCAAAATAAAAACAATCAAATCAATAACCACAGTGTAAAACATGCGGATTTCACTAAAACTAACCCTGTTAAACATCGTTTCTGAATATTTAAGAGATCATGAACTGGCTTTTTACATTTTTTTTATACTGTTGTCTGAGGTCAACTAATGACGCCCGCGTGGTTTTTACATTCAGAAACATCATAATGAATAAATAATAGGCAGTGGTGGGAAGAGTACTGAAAAAGTACACGTTTGAATGAGCGCTCCTGTTTACTTTCACTTTCAATTTCCCGATCGTGCGTACTCTGCAGTGGTAGAGTAAAGGTACCTGTCCTAAATACTACTCAAAGTAGGAGTAAAAAGTACTCAAGAGTAGTGAGTATTATGCTGTGAATGTTATTCCACCTTATAACCTGCAAATTAAAAATGTAGCTTTACTCTTTTATGGATGATTCTCAGTAAGAACAAAAAAACATCATTCAGTGTTTCAATGTTTCTCCAAGTTTTATTTTTGACTGCTAGCACTAAAAATACAGCCATGTAATATTAGAGAAAGCAACCAATAATCTGGCAACATTTATGACAACCATTCTGTAGAGGTTGCAAAGCGTTGTACATTAACAATTTTACGTTAAAAAAAGCAGTTCTATCTTTTCAAGACGCGTTCATTACTGCTTTAATTTCAATGGATGTTTTCTCTGTAAAAAGATACACTTCAGAAACCAGACTCAAGAAACATGATTATTTTTGCTTGCAATTAAAAAAATAAACCTGATTTAAATATAAATCTGATGTTTTATGAAAGTTATTTGCTATATACATGGACTTAAATTTTAAATCGCCACGTGAGAATACATTACATTAAAATATGCACTTCAATAAGCCGACAGAAAGCAGGTTAATGCGTTTACATGAGTGAAATCTAACAGTGATGATCGGTTAATGCCTAAAGCAGATTACACAGTGCCAAAAAATAGTCCCAGCGCTCTCTGTGTGAGCCGGTTGTCACGTTGGTTATGTTGACTGAAGTTAGCCTATTTTCAGGCGCTGTGTAATATCATTGCGCCGCTGCACTCATGGGACGGCTCACAGCTCTTGATCATTACGCAGGAATGAGAGTATAGTTCCTAGACATATCAGTAAATAGGAAAATGTTGGTGTTATTTTGTCACTTATTGAGCAGTAGGCTAGCTGGAGCCATTTACCTCCAGTCTTTGTGCTAAGCTAGGCTAGCTGGAGCCATTTACCTCCAGTCTATGTGCTAAGCTAGGCTAGCAGTGGGTGCTTTATGGCACGGAGATGAGAATGGTGTGTATGGTAAATAGACTGCATTTATAAAGCGCTTTCAACAGACCCATGGCCATCCAAAACGCTTTACATATTGCCTCACATTCACCCATTCATACACCGATGGCGGTGTGCGCCATCCAGCTCATCGGGAGAAGCTGGGGTTTGGTGTCTTGCTCATGGACACCTCGACACTTGGTCAGGTGGAACCAGGATTATATCCACCAACCTTCCGATTAGTAGACAACCTACATGAACCCCTGAGCCACTGCCGCCCCATGGACTTATCTAACTCTGGGTGGTATGGTGAATAAGCTAATGTCCCAAAAAAGTCGGCATGTTCCTTTAAGAGAGTGCGAGCCCTGGCCCATACATTATTCTTTATTCTTTATTCTGATCCCCATTAGCTTCCACAAAGTGGTTGCTAATCTTCCTGGGGTCCGCACAGCCATACAAGACAAAAAACGTACAAATAAATTAGCATAAAACCAAACTAATCAAATCATCAAACTATACATCTTAGCAGTAGCAGCACATCAAACATACAACATACATCTACATATTTGTAAGCAAATCTTTACATTCTCTTCTAAATACAAATGTGCTTTTACTCTTTCGTATGTTTATTGGAACCATATTCCAAGCAAAAGAACCTCGATAAAACACCTTTTTTTTCATGAAATGTGTGTGGGGACACGCTAGAGTTGAGCCTTAAGCTGCGTTCACACCGGACGCGATTCGCGCGAGTGATTTACATGTTAAGTCAATGCAGAGACGCGAAATGGCATTCTGCGGCGCGATTCGCGCGAATGAGGCGGCGAGATTCGCGCGATTGAGGCGGCGCGAATGACGCGAATTGAGCGTTTTGAACGCGTGATTCGCGCGAATCGCTCAAGTTGAAAAATCTGAACTTTGGCGGATATTTCGCGCCGCGTTAACCAATCACGAGCTTGCTCTAGTAGTGACGCATTTACAAGCGGAAGCAGAAATCCCAACAACAATGGAGGACAAGATAATCGTGGCCGTATGTGGATACCCGGAGCTGTATGATACATCATCCTATCACTACAGGAACAGGAATAAAAGGAATAAAGGAATAAAAAGGATCTTGCTTGGAAGAAAGTGAGTTATTGTGAGCCAAGTGAGCCATTTCACAACGAGACAGGAGCAGAAAAAAAGAGCCAGAGCCAGCGGCAAATGTGAGAAGGACTAGCCGAGGAAAGGCGGGTCTCGCCGGGTAAACGAGCGCGGAATGTCACTGATCGCCTGGATCTCACAACTCCGAAAACGCCAGATAAAATGCTCAAATAGGCTCTTTTTATAAATTAACCACAGATTTGAGCTTTAAACAACTATATTATCGCCTGAAAAAGTCTTTAAACTACGTTTTGTCGCACATTAATAGTAGTATTTTTTACAAAAAAGCTCATATAGGCTCATATAGAGCAGAAGCCCCGCCCATGACGCGAATTCGCGTCTGGTGTGTAGTTGTCACACGCGTTTTTCACGCGCGATTCGCGCGAATTACACGCGCGAGTGAACTCAAAATGTTCAAGCGTCCACCTTCACGCGATAAGCGCGAATTATTCGCGCGAATCGCGTCCGGTGTGAACGCCACATTACTCACTTGACGCGTTCTATAGTCATGTCTAAAAACCCACATATACAAGTTTTTCAGAGAAGAAACAGGGTGTGTGATACTTGATTACCATTCGTAAATCTAGTTTATCCTTTAGCCATGATCAATTTCTATGCATAGCAATAACATTGTTAGCAAATAAATATCAGAAATCGCAGCACAATGAACCAACAACACCTCAAATACAAAGGATACACCAGCCTGTGTCAGCGTGGATGTTTAGTTAGACACGTACATAATCAGTCAAATGTAACAATGCAATATTAATTTAAAAAAAAGGAAGAAAAGGCCAAAACACCGGCTAAAGCGACCTATTCCCACGCCGTGTACTGTCCTCTGTGTCTCACGTGGGGCGAAACACGTCAGAGTGACAGGGAATGTCTTGGTTAGAGTTGCATCCTCCATTCACCGGTGGAGGGAACGAGACATGCTGTCCCAAGTTTTGCATTTTGATTATGATGGCAAGCATTTTGCCCATACAGTGGAAGTTGATGGGCTCCATATTGTTGGGGTAATATATTTATATACAAAACCTTTTTCTCACCCTTTCAAAAATGCACATTTGTCATAAAATGATCCATCATCAGTTATTAATTATTTAAAAGGCAAATCATTAATAACTGATGATTTATGACAAATGTACATTTTTGAAAGGGTGAGAAAAAGGTTTTGTCTATGAAATGTGTTTATCCTTTTAACAACACTGTGTTTCACCAAAACTAAAGCTATTAAAAATATATATTGCTATATATTGCAATTCATTGTAAAAAAAAAATTTAAGTCAAAATTATGAAATCAAGTCATAATTATGACAAAAGTTTATATATATTTTTTGTTTAATTATGAGATGAATAATTCAATTCAATTCAAATTTATTTGTATAGCGCTTTTCACAATACACATTGTTTCAAAGCAGCTTTACAGAAAGGGCATTTCATAAATGTACAGTAAAAATGTTAGAAAGACAATGTTAAAGAGAAATAATCATAAGCACTAAAGTCAAAATTATAAGATCGTCATGACAAAAATTAGAAATTGTGAGAAAAGTGACAACTGTTGTTGTCTCATAATTATGACAAATCATGACAATGACTTAAAATGAGAAATTTAAAAAGATAAAATGTCATAATTATAACAAAAGGACAACAAAAGTTGATATTATGAAATTAAAAAGTGAATTATGACTGTCAAAATTATGACATACTAAGGTATAATTATGTGATAACTTGATTATGACATAAAAAGTTGATAATACTGCAGGTCATTATTGTGAAAGTCACAATTATGAGATAAATAGTTATAAGCACTAAAGTCACAATAAGATTAAAAGTCATCATTATGACATAAAAAGGCACAATTATGAAATCAAGTCAAGCCAAAAGTTGAATTAAGAGGCACTCATAAGTACAAAAATAACTAAAAACTGAATAAAATAAAACTTAAAGACTATATTGACATTTTTAAAAAGACAAAAACACACAACATTAAAACTTTAACTGAAGTTGAAATGAAAACAATAAGCAATAATAGTAGATTAATGATAATGAAATAACACCAGCTCAAGGTCTAACACAACTTTCATGCATGATGCTAGACTGGAGAGTCTGTGATGTATATGAATACACACACACACACACTTGCTGTACTTTGTTTCTCTGTCTCTCTGCTCAGATGAGCTTTTTTGGGCTCTTTTAATGAATTCTGCCCATATGCCCCGAGCAGCTGCCGCGATGCCCCTTCCTCCCCCACCCGCCGAGCTGTGAAGTGCCCATCCATGTACAGACAACCTCTAGCTGTCTCTCTCAGGGATGGCAGCGCCCACCGCCGCTCGCTGGCACCACGCGCACACAGCCAGTTTAGGAGGCGGCCGCTCAGATTAAAGCCCTGTGATAGCGGGTAACTGACCCGCCTCACACAAGCGCTCCCAGAACCGAGCCGTCGGACTGAGGATTAGGTGGCAGCGAGAGAGAGAGAGAGACGTTTGGCATGAGACTGAGTCCAGCTCCTCAAAGTCACCTCTCTCGTTCTCTCTGGAAGCAGCGCTTCATCTGTCTCCATCTTACTGCATCTCTTATCAAAGAGATAGATCACCAAAATATGAGCGTTTATACCCTCGTGTTGTTCCAAACCTGCAAAAGATGATGTTGGGCTGCTCTTTTACATACACTGAAAGTCCAACGCTCATTTTAATCCTGTATCGTCGTCTGATATGCATAAATGATCCTCATGACCTGTCTCACACACACTCTCCTGCGGTGCTTCTGTCTCTGATAGCTCAGACTCTTTCCTCCAGTAAAAGTCTTTTAGTGTAATTGTCCAAACGTCCTCCTTCAGCTCGTGCTTCAGTGTCTTTCTGCTGTCAGATCTGACCTGATTTATCAAGAAACGCAACAATAACTTTGATATTGTTAGTAATATTTCACCTGAGCTTTACTTGATTATCCATCATCATTTATTATAAAATCATGAGTATCAAATATGATCATCAGGTTTATTAGTTCATCTGTCAGTCATCATTGCATTATATGTTTCTTATAATTATATAAAAATATTTATATTTTACATTATATATTGGCAGATATTGATATGCATTTTATGTTTATATCTCCTATAAAGACTCAGAATTTCATATTTTTGTCCATATTAATATCCGCATCTGCACCAAATTGCATATTTCTGAATAAAATTGAACTGTTTTTCCTCCATATTCTCACTATATCTGACAATATGAGCCATAAACGCTGATGTATCAAATATGATACTCAAAAAACACATGCATTTTTATATATTTAGTCTAAACATTATTAGTTCATCTGTCAGTCATCATTGCATTATATGTTTGAAAACTACAGATAATAAAACTGAGCATTAAATATCATCTTACTAAGACTTATTATTAACAGATATTGATATGCATTTTATGTATACATCTCCTATAAAGCATCACAAGCATCAGAATTTCATATTAATTGCATATTTTCGCTCCGTTTGCTATTTGTAAATCGTGAGATCGCAGACCAGTCACATCAATACTAACAAAAGTCCAGCAGAACACGCGTTCGCAATGTTCAGAAGATTAACCGGACTGAATGAGAGGAGGCGGTCACTCGCTGGAGAGGAGAGGAGAGCAGCTGATATCTATACTGTAGAAAATGAGTATCGTATCGTTTCAGATATTTCAGTATCGATACATAGCGAAATATGGATATTTTTGACAACACTAGTAGGCATACACACCGGTTCGAAGACTCGTTCTCTCGCCCCCTACAGTGCAATTCAGCTGGGTATATATCCGCACTAAAATATCAAGGTGAAAGTCATCATAGCTTGCGTAGGACAGACCCAGCTCCCAACCCGACTTTGAGAATAGATTAACGGCGATATTTTTTTTATCGCCCGATAAGAGTCTCGCGTTAACACAGCACATTAACGCCGATAACGGCCCACCACTAGTGTAAATGTATGTTTTTTACCAACATTTTCTACTTCTGATGTCATTTCTAGCGAGAAATTACTAATGTAATTTAGTTGTTATGTAATGCAGTTGTTAAATATTTTAGTTCTCACCAAAGCTTTCTCTATTTGGCTGTAGATCATTAAACGGTTACACTGCCTAAGAAGTCTGTCCGACATTAGTTTCGTGAGGTGCCTTCATGCACAAAACGCTCCCTGCAGAGTCATTGTCTAGTAAGGCAGTGAGGCAACGAGTCAGCTGCCTAGGTTTTCGGACGCAGCCCATATCGGCCATTTTGGCTGTCGGCCATTTTGAATTTATGCTAAAATGCTGTAATTTATGAACGCATGAACGGATAGTTACGAAACTCGGTATAAGTCATCAGCACGATGCCCTGAAGGAGCCTGAGAAGTTTCTAAACAGCCCCACCTAGTGGATAATTTTTTTTTTCAAACGCTTATAACTTTGTGTGTGGTTGACTTATTTTCACGAGAGTCATCTCCTTAGACTCATGAATCCTTGCCGAGTCCAACGATACCAGACTTGCCAGGTTTCGGCGTATGGTTTGTGCAGTGCGGTAATTTGGTGCTTCTAAAGCGTTAAGGGATATCTTTAAAACCGCTAGTCTGATCGAGACGAAACCAGCGTCAGACGTTCAGAAACATGGGTCGGTAGCTTATCGTTAATGCCCAAATGTCAAAATATTGACACTAAGGGGGAGTAAAATCCAATCAAAGTCAGATGTCTCATCCAGGACCATAACTTTCTGTTTTGTAATGTCTTCTGATCTTTATCACTTCTATGAGCTGTGCACTGCCTGTCAACAGTTTGGAATAATTTGTATGTTTTAATGTTTTTGAAAGAAGAAACAGAAATCCAGTAAAGCAGTGAAACATTCCTCCAGTGTAGATCAGCTGTTCTCTACAGTAAAGTGTCATTTACTCATCATTACTCCAGTCTTCAGTGTCACATGACCCTTCACTAATCATTCTCATACATGCATTTCACGTGTGTGTGTGTGTTAGTGTGTGTTTGTGTGCGTGTGTTTGTGTGCGTGTGTTTGTGTGCGTGTGTTTGTGTGCGTGTGTTTGTGTTTATGTGTGTGTGTTTGTGTGCGTGTGTGTTTTGTGTGTGTGTGTTTGTTTGTGTGTGTGTGTGTTTATGTGTGTGTGTTTGTGTGCGTGTGTGTTTTGTGTGTGTGTGTGTTAGTGTGTGTTTGTGTGCGTGTGTTTGTGTGTTAGTGTGTGTGTGTTTATGTGTGTGTGTTTGTGTGCGTGTGTTTTGTGTGTGTGTGTTTGTTTGTGTGTGTGTGTGTTTATGTGTGTGTGTTTGTGTGCGTGTGTGTTTTGTGTGTGTGTGTGTTTATGTGTGTGTGTGTTTGTGTGCGTGTGTGTTTTGTGTGCGTGTGTTTGTGTGTGTGTTTGTGTGTGTGTGTTTGTATGAGGACGTTCCCCATGTCCTCACTTTTCAAATTGCTTATAAATCACAGAATGAGGTTTTCTTTCACAGAAAGTAAACTGTGCAGTTTCCTGTGATGGGTAGGTTTAGGGGTAGGGGCAGTGTGTGTGTGTGTGTGTGTGTGTGTGTGTGTGTGTGTGTGTGTGTGTGTGTGTGTGATGGGTAGGTTTAGTGTGTGTGTGTGTGTGTGTGTGTGATGGGTAGGTTTAGTGTGTGTGTGTGTGTGTGTGTGTGTGTGATGGGTAGGTTTAGGGGTAGGGGTAGTGTGTGTGTGTGTGTGTGTGATGGGTAGGTTTAGGGGTAGGGGCAGTGTGTGTGTGTGTGTGTGATGGGTAGGTTTAGGGGTAGGGGCAGTGTGTGTGTGTGTGTGTGATGGGTAGGTTTAGTGGCTGTGTGTGTGTGTGTGTGTGTGTGTGTGTGTGTGTGTGTGTGTGTGTGTGATGGGTAGGTTTAGGGGTAGGGGTAGGGGTAGTGTGTGTGTGTGTGTGTGTGTGTGTGTGTTGGGTAGGTTTAGGGGTAGGGGCAGTGTGTGTGTGTGTGTGTTTTTGCTGCAGTTGATCTGACACTGATCAGCCATTTTGGCATGTCTTGTCTTCTTTGCGCTGTAATGGCTGCTTGCAGATATATTTTGAAAGATAATCTTTTGTCTCATTATAAAAGTCTTTACTTTCACATTTGATCAATTGAAATAAAATTGTTCCTTTCAAAAAAGCCATTTTCTGAAGGATGACGCACACACTCAACTTTACTCTGCGATCTGTTACTATACGCCTCATGTATCAGAGTTATGAATACGTCATTAATGACTTATCAATCAGGAAGTATTTTTGCTCACCGGTCTCGTGGCCAGTAAAACGAACCAGGGGGAGGATGGGGGGGGGGGGTCATATATCTTTATTAAAAATGCCCTGTGGTCCGGAGCTCGTGTGTTGGGATGGAGTCGGATGCTTAATTGTCGTTCAGAATGGAGATAATTGTTCTAATATGTTTGGGTGGTGACAGAAGCTTCTCCGTCTTATCTGCTCTCAGTATCGCCCGTCCACAGGCGCAGGGCAATATACGGCCGTGTAATTAAAGTGTAAGAAAATGTGCAGATGGAGAGATTCGGGAGAGTGAGGGGTGCGGACAGACGTGACCAAGCGTGGAAGTCACGGGATGTTATGAGGAGACGCTTGTACCTGCCGGAGCACGTGCCGGGCCTCGGGTCTCAACCTCTCATCAGGGGCCGTATTGTTTGATTCCTCGCTGGCTTCGAGAACATCCCAGAACAGGAGAAAGCACATGATCGTGTGTGTGTTCAGTGACTAGAGCTAGCCATCTCATCACGAGGAATCAAACGGTCTTTGATCTTTAGAGATGATGTGGAAACGACGTACTGTACGTTTCAGAATAAACTAAAGACAGCTCGGCGATGCAAACCTGTAATAGTCAAAACATGGTCATAATGAAAAGCCCTAACGCTCAACATGACTGATCGGTGTGTGTAGAGCAGGGGTCTCAAACTCATTTTCCCTGGGGGCCGCTGGAGGTAGACTCTGGGTCAGGGCCGCATCAAGTATTCCACATAAAAAGTGTTTCAAGTATTCAAAAAAAACTGATTCAATCTTTATTATTAACATGAATGTTTCCTCTGAACATGAACTGTTCCTCTGAATTTGAACTAAATATAGCCTATAGGAATTAAATCAGGGGTCTCCAAACTCGGTCCTGGAGGGCCACTGTCCTGCAGAGTTTAGTTTCAACCCCAAACAAACACACCTGAACCGGCTAATCAGTGTCTAACTAGGGCATTGAAAGACACTGATTAGCCTGTTCAGGTGTGTTTGATTGGGGTTGGACTTGGAACTAAACTCTGCAGGACAGTGGCCCTCCAGGACCGAGTTTGGAGACCCCTGAATTAAATAATGTAATATGAAATAATTATTTTAAATAATAGACTAATTCACAGCAAGGCTGTAACAGGTCAAACAGAACAGTGAGCGAAATTCTAGGTCTAATTCTAGTTGGGAAATAATCTTTTTGGGACTTTTTGTAAACAATATTTGCATTAATTTGGATCAAATACCGGTATATTATTAGTCCCGATATTCTTCGCATGAGTGAGTGAATAAATACATAGATCCGCGAAAGACTTTCGGATTCTCTAGTGGTCTGGTGGTAGAATTTTTGTCAACCGTGTCAAAGTTTCCGGATTCTAATCCGCTCTCATGTAGTTTTTCTTCATTAATATCAAAGATGTCCATCAATGATTGTATAATAAGACCATGGATATGTTTGCATTTTGTTTTGCAGTTTCACCGGAAAGAATAGAGTCTCTCTCCGCAATGGCATTAAAGGGTTAGTTCACCCAAAAATGAAAATGATGTCATTAATTACTCACCCTCATGTCGTTCGACACCCGTAAGACATCCGTTCATCTTCGGAACACAAATGAAGATATTTTTGTTGAAAGCTGAGGCTGAGAAAGGCCTCCATTGACATTCAGTACATTCACACTCACAAGACCCATAAAAGGCACTAAAAACGCCGTTACAAAGTCCATCTCACTACAGCGGCTCTACAATAATTTTACGAAGCGACGAGAATAGTTTTTGTGCGAAAAAACAAATCAAAATAACGACTTTATTCCACAAGTTCTTGTCTTCCTTGTCGGCCTCTGCCGTGAACTCACGAAGCACCGTCACGACGCATGCGCGAGAATATGACGCAGAACCGGCGTTCGGACACGTGACCCAGAAGCGAGGAGGAGATTTGTTTTCAACGAGCAGAGGAAGACGCGCCGTATCTAAGCTGTTGAATTCTACATTGATCGTGCTTTTGGACTCGGCGTAGAGCTCAAAATGGGACTAAAGTGTGCATTTCATGGGTTCCCGAACGCCGGTTCTGCGTCATATTCTCACGCATGCGTCGCGGTGCTTCTTGAGTTCACGACAGAGGCCGACAAGGAAGACAAGAACTTGTGGAATAAAGTCGTTATTTAGATTTTTTTTTTCGCACAAAAACTATTCTCGTCGCTTCGTAAAATTATTGTTGAGCCGCTGTAGTGAGATGGACTTTGTAACGACGTCTTTAGTGCCTTTTATGGGTCTTGTGAGTGTGAATGTACAAGTGTCAATGGAGGCCTTTCTCAGCATCAGCTTTCAACTAAAATATCTTCATTTGTGCTCCGAAGATGAACGAATGTCTTACGGGTGTCGAACGACAGGAGGGGGAGTAATTAATGACATCATTTTCATTTTTGGGTGAACTAACCCTTTAAGCGATAGATTGACGCGCTCGTCTGTGTGTGAAGACTGTGCAGTGTGCACGAGTCAAAAGAGAACGTAAACCCCGCCTACTTTGATTTGATTGGCCATCTCAATCATTTTGACATTGACGAGCGCTGTTAGACCACATTCGTTTCGACTGTCTGATCAGATTCGTTCGTCTGTTCC
>CM042249.1:2670482-2695482 GCA_023566225.1 Romanogobio albipinnatus | reverse complement strand
TGACCAGCTCCTCCCGTGTAGTTCTGGGCTGATTTCTCACCTTTCTTAGGACAGCAATGTTTGATTGATAGATCATTTATTAGACAGATAACTTTTATGTTAGATTTGATTAATCGCATCTATAAGTGTAAAATATATCTAAACGTTTGTTAGATATGATTATTCATGATTAATCGCATCTAATAAGTGTATAATATACCCAAACATTTGATAGATGTAATTAGTCGTGATTAATCGCATCGAATAAGTGCAAAATATATCTAAACGTTTGTTAGATGTGATTATTCATGATTAATCACATCTATAAGTGTATAATATACCCAAACATTTGATAGATGTGATTAGTCACGATTAATCACATATATAAGTGTAAAATATATCTAAACGTTTACTAGATGCGATTAATCGTGATTAATCGTTCTGACAGCAATGTTTGATTGATAGATAATTTATTAGACAGATAACTTTTATGTTAGATTTGATTAATCGCATCTATAAGTGTAAAATATATCTAAACGTTTGTTAGATGTGATTATTCATGATTAATCGCATCTAATAAGTGTATAATATACCCAAACATTTGATAGATGTAATTAGTCGTGATTAATCGCATCGAATAAGTGCAAAATATATATAAACTTTTGCTAGATGTGGTTAATCGTGATTAATCACATCTATAAGTGTATAATATATCTATACATTTGATAGATATGATTAGTCACGATTAATCACATCTATAAGTGTTAAATATATCCAAACGTTTGCTAGGTGTGATTAATCGTGATTAATCACATCTATAAGTGTAAAATATATCTAAACGTTTGTTAGATGTGATTAATCGCGATTAATCACATCTATAAGTGTATAATATATCTATACATTTGATAGATATGATTAGTCACGATTAATCACATCTATAAGTGTAAAATATATCCAAACGTTTGCTAGGTGATCTATAAGTGTAAAATATATCTAAACGCTTGTTAGATGCGACTAATCGTGATTAATCACATCTATAAGTGTATAATATACCTAAACATTTGATAGATATGATTAGTCGCGATTAATCGCATCTATAAATGTATAATATACCTAAACATTTGATAGATATGATTAGTCGCGATTAATCACATCTATAAATGTATAATATATCTAAACGTTTGTTAGATGTGATTAATCGTGATTAATAGTTTTGACAGCACTAATGAATTTTTTCAAATCAAATGTATTTGTTAACATTCGTTGATGCAACTATAACACGAACAAAGATCATTTGTTTGAACTCACTTTAACAAAGGCCAATGAATTAGTTCATAGTTAGTTTGATCTATTCTGCTCTATAATAAAACACACCTTTAGTTTGGTTTTCCAGGGTCTGAGAGCTCTGTCTGGTCTGAAGCGAAGCGTGAGGTCGATCACACACACCTGCTGCAGTTCAGCTCGACTCGCACACACCAGCTTCCTCTGGCATCTGCGGCCACTGCCATTCTCCTTCCTGTGTGTCAAGCCTCTCCTCCTTCCCGGCTTCCGGGGTCGGCCGCTCCATCTGTCCAGAGCCGGCGGGGGTCCGGGCAGCCCTACAGAGGCGTGCTGAGAGGGTCCCGGACCCTTGTGGTGCGTCTGCCGGGGTCTCTCTGTGCTCCTCTAAATCCAGACACTTCCACCGTGAGATTCCGGTGCCAGCTGGCCTGAAACCGGCGAGGTAACGTCCACCTCCACGTCTGCTTCTGCTGTCCATCCTTCACAACTCGCCCATGGATGAGTGATTAACTGATCAAGCTTCATAAAGGGCCAACAAACTGTCCTTTCACTGATTGACTTTTATTTGATCAGAACCGCCTGATCTTATGACACATGGCAATTGAGTTCATGTATGGAAGTTCCACACATAAGAAAAAAAATCATGATTTGGTAAATCATAATTATGTCAAAAAGTTGAAATGATGAAATCAAGTCATAATTATGACAAAAAGTTGAAATTATGAATTGTCACAATTGACAAAAAGTTGAAATGTAACGATAAATAGTAATAAATATCACAAAAGTTGATTTGATTATTTTTGTTTAATTATGAGATGAATAATCATAAGCACTAAAGTCAAAATTATAAGATCAAAAGTCATAATTATGACAAAGTTGAAATTTAAATATAGTCATAATTATGACATACAGTTAAAATTATGAAATAAAAAGTCGAAATTATGAAATCAAGTCATAATTATGACAAAATTGAAATTTAAATATAGTCATAATTATGACAGTTATAATTATGAAATAAAAAGTCGAAATTATGAAATCAAGTCATAATTATGACAATGTTGAATTAAGAGGCACTCATAATTAAGACAAAATTATATAAAAAAGTTGAAATTATGAAATCAAGTCATAATTATGGCAAACAGTTGAAATTATGGGACTCATAATTATGACAAAAAGTTGAAATTATGAATTGTCACAATTGACACAAAGTTGAAATGTAACGATAAACAGTCATAATTATGACATACAGTTGAAATTATGAGATAAAAAGTAATTATGAAAAATGATGAAATTATGACAAAGTTAATTTTATTATTTTTGTTTAATTATTAAATGAAAAATCATAAGCACTAAAGTCAAAATTCAAAGATCAAAAGTCATAATTATGAAAAAAGTGACAACTGTTGTTGTCTCATAATTATGACAAATCATGACAATGACTTAAAATGAGAAATTTGGAAAGATAAAATGTCATAATTATAATATAAAAAGACAACAAAAGTAGATATTATGAAATTAAAAAGTGAATAATGACTGTCAAAATTATGAGAACTTGATTATGAAATAAAAAGAAGTGTAATATAAGAAAATATAATTGAAATATAAGATAATACTGCAGGTCATTATTGTGAAAGTCAAAATTATGAGATAAATAGTTATAAGCACTAAAGTCACAATAAGATTAAAAGTCATAAGTATGACATAAAAAGGCAACATTATGAAATCAAGTCATAATTATGGCAAAAAGATTAAAATTATGAGATCAAAAAAGTGAATTATGACAGTGTCAAAATTATGACATACTAATGAGATAACATGATTATGACATACTAAGGTGTAATTATGAGAACTTGAATATAACATAAGTCCAAATTATGACAAAAGTTTATAAAATAATACTGCATGTCATTATTGTGAAAGTCGAAATGATGAGATAAATAGTTAACTGGACGATATTCACAGTGAGGTCACAGAACATCACAAATATACTCATTTGTAAGGCACATTTGATTTGATTTATCATTAATCATTTATTATTAAACGTTTATTAGCATTAAACAATGCTATATTTGCCTGTTTCACCCTTCAGAGCAAATACATAATTACTGAGATGCAATAATTAATAGTAGACACTTTATATTCAGGGTCTTTTACATGAATGCACTTATTGTGTACATTCATGTTTTTACATTGTACTTACATTAAAAACGGTAACACTATTTTACATTGTTACGTTAATATAGTAATAACAGTGAATTATGCATAATTACATGCAACTAACCCTATAGTAAGTACATGGTAATTAATTAATATTACCCACATTTTAACACTGTAACAATGACACATTAAAATAAAGTGCAACCAAAAATACATGCATGTATAATCCCAGCACTAAAGCTCTCCGCCTCGTATCCGCCTCGACGGATCATCAGTGCAAGGGATGGAACATTTGAAGTGAACGACACTGCATATAAAGTGCTATGCTTTATGTGATTGTATCATCGAGCTGTGACATGAGCTCTTCTCCTGCCTCTCTCAGGCTGTGTTGGGACCGCAGGGGTCGGGCCACGCGAGCACAAAGAGAGATGCTCGTAGCGCACATCAGACGAGCTCTTGCTGTAGAGACCCACACCCTCACTGGCTCTTCTGTGGCCTGACAGCATCTTAAAGGCATCATGGGCACACTTACAACCAGGGCTCTTTTTAGTTTTAGTCTTTTGACTAAAATGCATTTAGTGTCATATTTTAGTCGCCTGAATTGGTTGTTAGTTTTAGTCTAGTTTCAGTCGACTATAATCTAATGAGTTTAGTTCAACTGTAATGCATTGATTGAACTTTTCTTTTTATGCAGCCATGGGTGTGACCACTAGAGGTCTCTGTGGAGCGGCTTGAGGATTCCCTCGTTCTCTTTTGAACACATTTAATGATTTTCTTTGTTGTTGATGGATTTGAATATATATTTAACAATATAATCTCAAAGACTATTTATTATAAAGTTTTGGATTTTTTTGTTGTTGTTAGAAATATAGATTTTTTTTACTGTGAATTTGTGTTTTTGCAGATTTCCCATTCATTTCCTATGCTGTCATTTTTGACCGAAGAGCACAAGTGAGAGTATTTTTTTTTTAACAACCACTTAGAATCAATGTTTGAATAATTTTTTGTGTGTTCACATACCTAATGCTAGAAAAGTCACCAAGTTTCATATCATTCTGATGAAGCTGTGATTTAAAAATTCAAAATGTGGTTCATAGGTTCAGTTTTTCATAGATGTGTGTGTGTGTGTGTGTGTGTGTATAAGTGTGTGTGTGTGAGTGGATGTGTCAATATCACACTCCTGATGTTTTAGAGTGTCATCTCTTCACTGCTGTGTACTTTTTTTCAGCATCGTGGCCGATTTGTAGATTGTACACACAAATATTCAGAGAATTTTAGCCATTCATTTCCTATGGTCGGTCATTTATCACCAAAGACAATGAACGCTACTTTTTTTTTTACGACCAATTAGCATGCTCGAATCATGACCCCAATTTTTTTTGTTTGTTCGCATACCTAATGCTAGAAAAGTCACCAAGTTTCACATCATTCTGATGAAGCTGTGATTTTTAACATTTCAAAACAGAAAATGTTCCGGTCAGAAACGACTGAAGAGCACCGGAGGGGTAAGCATCACATAACCGACTGTTACTGAATACTTGTCAAAACTCACATTCTGGCATCATTGTGTTTTTGACCGTTCAAGCACAAAAATACACGAAAGAGCTCAATTCACTTTTTTTTTTTTATATAGTTTTTATAATGTTGTATTTCTGTTTTAGTATATCAGGTTAAGCTAAAGCTTCAAATAAGTTTTTTTTTTCAGTTAATATTTATTTAATTTCAAGTAATGAATATGTTTTAATGGTTTTAGTGAACTATTATAACCCTGATACTTTATTGAATATGTGTCAGATACTGGTCTTTCCTCCTGACTATGAATTAAATGGGAATTAAATTAAATACAGTTTATTGTGTAACCAAAACTGCATATATAATGCGTGAAATACACCGGGACTCTTATTTTGAAATGTCTGCTCCTCTATTGCAGTTCAGATGAGGGAGATACAACATGCAGTTACACCCATAGATATACATAATAAAGGCTAGATGTCTTAGGGCGGAGTCTCTAACGTCATCACCGGCGGCCATCTTGTCACAGGCAAGCTTTCTGGCGGGCTCCTGATGTAAGGCGAGCGATCTGAACACAAATACTCTTATCTCGCTGAAATCTGGACGGATTTACAAATGGTTTGGCTTCTTACAAACGTTATTAACGTGGCTATAATTCTGGATGCTTGAACCAATTATGAATAATTATTCATAAGTGTGCAGTGTCATAACTACATCTCTGACGTTTATAACAAACAGTTTGAAAATCAGTAGAAAATTTAGCAAGTTATGGTTATTTAAAAAGTACACGCACCATTAAAACACAATGTTAGGAGTGAGCGAGCTGACTGTGACAAGATGGCCGCCAGGTGCGGACGTCGACCTCCATTGGCCAGCAGCGCGGACGAGACATCTAGCCTTTATTATATACAGTGAGGAAAATAAGTATTTGAACAGCCTGCTATTTTGCAAGTTCTCCCACTTGGAAATCATGGAGGGTCTGAAATTGTCATCGTAGGTGCATGTCCACTGTGAGAGACATAATCTAAAAAAAAAATCCAGAAATCACAATATATGATTTTTTAACTATTTATTTGTATGATACAGCTGCAAATAAGTATTTGAACACCTGTCTATCAGCTAGAATTCTGACCCTCAAAGACCTGTTAGTCTGCCTTTAAAATGTCCACCTCCACTCCATTTATTATCCTAAATTAGATGCACCTGTTTGAGGTCGTTAGCTGCATAAAGACACCTGTCCACCCCATACAATCAGTAAGAATCCAACTACTAACATGGCCAAGACCAAAGAGCTGTCCAAAGACACTAGAGACAAAATTGTACACCTCCACAAGGCTGGAAAGGGCTACGGGGAAATTGCCAAGCAGCTTGGTGAAAAAAGGTCCACTGTTGGAGCAATCATTAGAAAATGGAAGAAGCTAAACATGACTGTCAATCTCCCTCGGACTGGGGCTCCATGCAAGATCTCACCTCGTGGGGTCTCCAGGGTTCCTACGGGGTTTGGAAAAGTATGGAAAAGTATGGAATTTGATTTGAGTAATTTCCAGGTCTGGAAAAGTATGGAAAAAATAAATCAGAGTATGGAAAAATATTTATGTTTCCAGACTATTGTCCCTATTTCATTTTCTAAATATAAAATTAAGAATTTCTAAATGTATATAATAAATATATACACAATCGTTTTTTTCAATTAATGAAAAACTTGTAGCCTAGCTATGGCAGTAAAGGTCAGACGTGTGTTCCTTCCTTTTCACAGTTCAACAGTGGTTAACAACACAGCACTTTGTAGTTTGAGAAAGCAAGTTGGGTTTGAGGATAAAACAGTAGTCGATGGTGGAGTCCTTAAAGGAATAGTACACCCAAAATGAAAAATTGTCATTTATTCACCCCCATGTCTTTCAAAACCATAAGACTTTATTATATGAACATTTTTAATATTCTAAATCTGAGAGATTTCAGTCCCTTTATTAAAGGACTTGTTCACCCCAAAATGAAAATGTCCTAATCATTTACTCACCTCAATGCCATCCAAGATATCCATGACTTACTTTCTTCAGTGAAAGATAAATTAAGTTTTTGAGCAACCAACTGAGTTGGTTGCCATTTTGGATGGCATTGGGGTGAGTAAATGATTAGGACATTTTCATTTTGAGGTGAACTAATCCTTTAAATATCTTCATGTGTCCAAGATTAACAAAAGTCTTATTAGTTTAGAATGACATGAGGGTAAGTAAATTATGATAGAAATTAAATTTTTGGGTAAATTACTAACCCTTTAAAAAAATTGTGACTGATTTAGCATTTTGATCGTTAAGGTCACAAAAGGCAATATTTTAATATAGGATTTCTAAATATTAGATAGCCTACATAGAGGTTTTGACTCAGAGTGTAACATACTTTGTCGGTGCCGATAGCATTGTGGGTAAGTGCGTCACCATGAAGTGCTGTTGAGCTTCGGGAGACCCGAGTTCGAGTCCTGCCTCATGGACTTTTCCCAATCCCGCCCCCCTCTCTCTCCCACCTTACCTCCTGTCTAGCTACTTTCCTATCCTAATAAAAGGCAAAAATGCCAATACTAAATCTTTAGAATGTAACACTTGTTAGTAGTTGAATTTGAAAACATTTTATCAGAACAAGTCAAATATGGTCGGAAAAATCTGTAGGAAGTCTGGAAATTAGAGTCTGGAAAAGTATGGAATTTTGAAATTTAAATTGTGTAGGAACCCTGGGTCTCAATGATCCTAAGAAAGGTGAGAAATCAGCCCAGAACTACACGGGAGGAGCTGGTCAATGACCTGAAAAGAGCTGGGACCACCGTTTCCAAGGTTACTGTTGGTAATACACTAAGACGTCATGGTTTGAAATCATGCATGGCACGGAAGGTTCCCCTGCTTAAACCAGCACATGTCAAGGCCCGTCTTAAGTTTGCCAATGACCATTTGGATGATCCAGAGGAGTCATGGGAGAAAGTCATGTGGTCAGATGAGACCAAAATAGAACTTTTTAGTCATAATTCCACTAAACGTGTTTGGAGGAAGAAGAATGATGAGTACCATCCCAAGAACACCATCCCTACTGTGAAGCATGGGGGGGGTAGCATCATGCTTTGGGGGTGTTTTTCTGCACATGGGACAGGGCGACTGCACTGTATTAAGGAGAGGATGACCGGGGCCATGTATTGCGAGATTTTGGGGAACAACCTCCTTCCCTCAGTTAGAGCATTGAAGATGGGTCGAGGCTGGGTCTTCCAACATGACAATGACCCGAAGCACACAGCCAGGATAACCAAGGAGTGGCTCTGTAAGAAGCATATCAAGGTTCTGGCGTGGCCTAGCCAGTCTCCAGACCTAAACCCAATAGAGAATCTTTGGAGGAGCTCAAACTCCGTGTTTCTCAGCGACAGGCCAGAAACCTGACTGATCTAGAGAAGATCTGTGTGGAGGAGTGGGCCAAAATCCCTCCTGCAGTGCAAACCTGCTGAAAAACTACAGGAAACCTTTGACCTCTGTAATTGCAAACAAAGGCTACTGTACCAAATATTAACATTGATTTTCTCAGGTGTTCAAATACTTATTTGCAGCTGTATCATACAAATTAATAGTTAAAAAATCATATATTGTGATTTCTGGATTTTTTTTTAGATTGTCTCTCACAGTGGACATGCACCTACGATGACAATTTCAGACCCTCCATGATTTCTAAGTGGGAGAACTTGCAAAATAGCAGGGTGTTCAAATACCTGTCACTCACATGAGATCAGCCAATAGCAAACCACAACCATCCAATCCAGGGGTTTTCAAACTGGGGTCCCCCAGAAAAGACAAAGCAAAAATGGATAAAGTCAACCAAACATTCTAACTGTTTAATTTCTAAATGTTTCTCTCCTTTCTTGCCGTATACATACTTTCCAGAATTGTGTTGACTTTGTATCTTTCAGGTGAGTTTTTCTCACTTTAGTCCCCTTTATCTTGCTCAATAACGCAGGACGTAAGCTGATAACATACGTTTTATGTGAAATTGAGTTCTTCTTCAGGTTTATACATCCAACATTAAGTATCGCCAATTTAAGTTTGGAAATATGTTGTAGTTATAATGTCACACTTGTTATTTATCTAATAGTTAAAAAAAAATTAATACATAAAAATATATAGATGGATTTTAGGAAGGGGGTCCCTCATAAAAGATTCATCATATTTGGGGGTCCTTGGCATCATAAAGTTGGAAAACCCCTGATCCAATCAATTCCCCACAGACACAATCAAGCCCCGCCCTACATTTGACTTTATTTAGTCTAAATTATATAAATGCATCTTGTGTGGAAAAGCCAATCCTATAACGCACAAAATCCATCCATGAAGTTTATTATAAATATGCTTTAAATCAGTGCAGATAAAAACAGGCACAACACTTTTAAAAAATGTAGTTGAATAACTTAAACTTAAATAAAACATTTAAATAGCTTGACTTGTTTTGACGACTTAAAGCAATGTAGAAACACAAGTTATTGATCATATCGTTTTTACAGTGTATTTTACTCAATATTTCGGTATTTTTATGCGTTGTCTACTGAAATCAGATGTTGTTTTTGATCCACCACTCAGATTAGTAGTTATGAAATATGTGTATTTGGTTATTTAAGTATCTGATCGTGGTCAGACACAAAGGTCAGCGTTTCCTGAGATTGACCCTAATACTGCAATCCTTCCTTTGAACAGTAAAATAAATTATTGTTCTCTTTTGTTCGGCTCATCTTATTGACATTACCAAGGACGAATGTGTGGAGAGATTGATTCCAGCGTTCACGTCTGATCTCCTCTCATGTCCGTCAGCATCATCTGCTCGTCCAATCAAATTACTGATATCTCTAGTTTCCTCCCTGTCAGTAATTTCATATTCGTCCTGAAAGTCAATCTGCTTACAGATGTACATTTGTATCAATGCAGAAACAGAGAGGATTGTAAATGATGCAGACATGTGACGTGACATTGAGCTGTGAGAGTCGTGTAGGTGAGGCTCAAACCGGCCGTCGTTCACTCCTTCGTCTGCTTCAGACGGAATGGATCCTTAACCTTCAAACACAAGGACGCCCGTCCAGCATCAGCCGCTACAACTGTACGCTCAAACTCTACGACTCATTCTGAACGATTCACACTTTAATAATGAGAGAGACTATAGCCAGTCCTTCCAGAAAAATGCGGCTTTTTTTTGTGATTGTTGCGGGCAAAAATCCTTGATTATGCGGCATGTTTTCTTAAAAAATGCAATGAAAATGCGGGATATTTATGGTATTTTATGCGATGAAATTGCGGGAACTTGCGAAAACTGCGGTTTGATGAAAAAGAGAAAAAAAGCACTTCATCACAGAAAGTGCTGGGAATATTTAAGCTCTCATCTTGTTTTATTGAAGACCTTAATAAACACACGGCTCACATTTACAAAACATTGAGTCAAACAAGTTCTGTAGCTTTACAAAAGGAATATGCTACAACTTCTGAAAAATGAATAAATAACTTCCTGTTTCACAGAGCTAGCTTTACAAAACAGACATTTGAGTGCTTCCAATGCACAAAGTGCAATCTCTTAAAGGGCTAGTTCATCCAAAAATGTAAATTCTGTCATTAATGACGTCCCCTCATGTCGCTGGACACCCGTTAGACCTCCGTTCATCTCTAAACAACGACTTATATAGTGATGACCGATTTCAAAACACAGCATCATGATGCTATGAATCAGTGAGTCGATTCATGATTCGGATCGCGTGTCAAACTGCTGAAATACGTGACTTTGGCGATCCGAACCGCTGAATCGACTCATTGATTCATAACGCTTCAAACCACTGAATCGACTCATTGATTCATAACGCTTCAAACCGCTGAATCGACTCATTGATTCATAACGCTTCAAACCACTGAATCGACTCTTTGATCCATAACGCTTCAAACCACTGAATCGACTCTTTGATCCATAACGCTTCAAACCGCTGAATCGACTCACTGATTCATAACGCTTCAAACCGCTGAATCGACTCACTGATTCATAACGCTTCAAACCGCTGAATCGACTCATTGATTCATAACGCTTCAAACCGCTGAATCGACTCACTGATTCATAACGCTTCAAACCGCTGAATCGACTCATTGAGTCATAACGCTTCAAACCGCTGAATCGACTCATTGATTCATAACGCTTCAAACCGCTGAATCGACTCACTGATTCATAACGCTCCGAACCGCTGAATCGACTCACTGATTCATAGCGCTTCAAACCGCTGAATCGACTCATTGATTCATAATGCTTCAAACCGCTGAATCGACTCACTGATTCATAACGCTTCAAACCGCTGAATCGACTCACTGATTCATAACGCTTCAAACCGCTGAATCGACTCACTGATTCATAACGCTTCAAACCGCTGAATCGACTCATTGATTCCTAACGCTTCAAACCGCTGAATCGACTCACTGATTCATAACGCTTCAAACCGCTGAATCGACTCACTGATTCATAACGCTTCAAACCGCTGAATCGACTCACTGATTCATAACGCTTCAAACCGCTGAATCGACTCATTGATTCATAACGCTTCAAAGCTTCATGATGCTGTGTTCTGATTGGTCATCACAGGGGAAACTGCTTTGCGCGTCTTTTGCTGTTATTTTTGTTGGCCAATGGGAGTTTGCGCTTCATCATGGTTTCACCGATATCTATGGTTTCACTGATATCTATGGTTTCTCCACGGGGGTTTGCAGCTTTTCGATGATGTTCGCGTCGGGTAATTACGTCACTTTAAAACGTTCCCATGGCAACAGGGGGAAATGGCGGCTCTTGTGTGAAGTAAACAAACATTTGTCAACTTTCTGCTAATATAAATATATATGACTTTTTTCAACGAAAATGCGGGGATTATGAAATCATGCTAGACCCGCATATTTTGCATGCGGAAATAGGCAATTTACACGGCGTATTTGAAAAAATGCGGCCCCCACATAAATATGCGGACTTTGGCTGATTATGCGTTAAATCACGCGATCGCATAAACACGTTTTTTTGGAGGGACTGTATAGCAGGGGTGTCCAAAGTCCGGCCCGGGGATGAATTTCAAACGGCCCGCTGCGTGTCTATTAAAATATATTATATGTGGCCCGCCACGAATAATTAATAAATCCTGCAGTTTCACAATGTCAACACAAGGTGGCAGTGCTAGATTTCAGGCCAGGGAAACAGCGCCAAAAGTGGAACGAAACAGCGCTACAACTCGCGAGCTCTGACTCTGAATAAATGTGTTTACCTGCTGAGTGTCTCGATCACATGACCCCTAAACAGCCAATGAGAAGTGTTGGAGTTCGGCGCAGAGGTCTCCGGTACGAGCTGCGAATCTCTCTGTGATTTGATTTAATTTAAATCCAGTTAAACTGCACTGACTTAATCAACAACACTAACCTGCAAATCAGCCCATTCAGTTCAAATACTTTACAAACAACAATTCACCAACATTTATCATGGGTTTACTGTGGTAACACTACCTGTAACCGTGGTAACACTACCTGTAACCGTGGTAACACTACCTGTAACCGTGGTAACACTACCTGTAACCGTGGTAACACTACCTGTAACCGTGGTCATTTGTCAGAAATGTAGGTTAATATCTAATTGTATTTAATTTGTAATGTAGACATGTCTTAAATTAGTAATAAAGGCCAAATTGCAGACTATTTTTGTCATAAACTTGCAGTTTTGTGCATTTGTATTTATATGTTTATAGACTAAATACCTTAAAGCCATTCTAGATAGAAATATTTATATATTTTTTTACTTTTTGCCTTGTGTGCACTGCAAAAAATGCTGTCATTTAGTATTTTTGTCTTGTTTCTAGTATAAATATATCTAAATTCTTAAATCAAGATGCATTTACTAGATAAGTTAAACGACATAAGATATTTGTTCTTGTTTTCTGGAAAATAAAATGAAACTGAAGTGAGTTTTTGGTTAAAACAAGCAAATATATCTGCCAATGGGGTGAGAACAATAATGTTTCTGTTGGGATTCTGGTTTCTGGTTTCAGTCCCAAACAGAAACAAGATTATTTTTCTAATTCATTGGCAGATCATTTAGTTTGTTTCCAGCAAAACTCACTTCATTTAGATTTTTCCCCCAGGAATCAAGAAAAATTATGTAATTTTCCTCAGTAAAAGCATCTGGATTTAAGAGCTTTGAGATATTTGGACTGGGAAAAAGTCAGAAGTACTAAGTAAGAAAAGTATTTTTTGTAGTGTGGTTTTACCTGTGCTGATCTAAATAGAGCACTTATTAAATCTAAATAAGAATAGAGTTCTAACTCACTAATAATATTTAAATTTCACCCATTAAAACTTTTTGGTTGATGAAATTTTCACAGATATTGTTAAATATCTATACATTTACATCTGTATCCTATCTCAAGCTACTCTACTGTCAGCTCAAGTTTTGTCAAATGTCATATATATATATATATATATATAATAGAAAAGGGACCGGCCCCCGGGTATGTCCACAACATCGAATCCGGCCCCGTTTTAAAAAAGTTTGGACACCCCTGGACTATAGTGTCTGACTATAGCTCCGTTTCCACCGAAATTACCCGGAACAATTTGTACCAGGAACTTTTTCCCCCCCAGACCTGCTACTGTCTGCATTTCCACTGCGGTCTAAAGTACCATGAAGATTTGGCAAATTAGTCCGGTGATGTGTGCGACTGCTCCGCCCAGTCATAGACGGACAGGAATCACTTTTGCCTGACGCTGTCTGCAACAATAACAAGTGAAGGAGATGCAAGCAGCGCTGCTTTTGCTGGTTATGGATTGGTTTACTAAAGAGGTCATTAACAGAACGGCGGAAAAGAGACGAGCACTGATACTAAAGCGTATTCTGAAAGCTCGTAAAGCTAGATTTAAAATAAGACAACGTACACTCACCTAAAGGATTATTAGGAACACCTGTTCAATTTCTCATTAATGCAATTATCTAATCAACCAATCACATGGCAGTTGCTTTAATGCATTTAGGGGTGTGGTCCTGGTCAAGACAATCTCCTGAACTCCAAACTGAATGTCGGAATGGGAAAGAAAGGCAATTTTGAGCATGGCATGGTTGTTGGAGCCAGACGGGCTGGTCTGAGTATTTCACAATCTGCTCAGTTACTGGGATTTTCACGCACAACCATTTCTAGGGTTTACAAAGAATGGTGTGAAAAGGGAAACACATCCAGTATGGGGCAGTCCTGTGGGCGAAAATGCCTTGTTGATGCTAGAGGTCAGAGGAGAATGGGCCGACTGATTCAAGCTGATAGAAGAGCAACTTTGACTGAAATAACCTCTCGTTACAACCGAGGTATGCAGCAAAGCATTTGTGAAGCCACAACACGCACAACCTTGAGGCGGATGGGCTACAACAGCAGAAGACCCCACCGGGTACCACTCATCTCCACTACAAATAGGAAAAAGAGGCTACAATTTGCACCAGCTCACCAAAATTGGACAGTTGAAGACTGGAAAAATGTTGCCTGGTCTGATGAGTCTGGATTTCTGTTGAGACATTCAGATGGTAGAGTCAGAATTTGGCGTAAACAGAATGAGAACATGGATCTATCATGCCTTGTTACCACTGTGCAGGCTGGTGGTGGTGGTGTAATGGTGTGGGTGATGTTTTCTTGGCACACTTTAAGCCCCTTAGTGCCAATTGGGCATGGTTTAAATGCCACGGCCTACCTGAGCATTGTTTCTGACCATGTCCATCCCTTTATGACCACCATGTGCCCATCCTCTGATGGCTACTTCCAGCAGGATAATGCCCCATGTCACAAAGCTCCAATCATTTCAAATTGGTTTCTTGAACATGACAATGAGTTCACTGGACTAAAATGGCCCCCACAGTCACCAGATCTCAACCCAATAGAGCATCTTTGGGATGTGGTGGAACGGGAGCTTCGTGCCCTGGATGTGCATCCCACAAATCTCCATCAACTGCAAGATGCTATCCTATCAATATGGGCCAACATTTCTAAAGAATGCTTTCAGCTCCTTGTTGAATCAATGCCACGTAGAATTAAGGCAGTTCTGAAGGCGAAAGGGGGTCAAACACAGTATTAGTGTGGTGTTCCTAATAAATCCATTAGGTGAGTGTATGTTATTATCAGCCATTACGGACATTGACCGTGCGATTGCTGAGACAACGCGCGCCATCGGACAGAAAGAGCAAGACTGATATTTACTGAACGCAGAACGAACCTCGCAAGACTTTTAAAAATGCGGTTGAAATAAAATGCTGCGTGAGCTCAACCAATCAGCATGTTCAGCGCCCAAGTCCCACCCCCGAAAGTTCCCGAACTTTGAAAAAAGTACCACCTCGGGAGCAGGGCCGTTTGGAGGGAGCTTATATGTACGCAGCTTATATGTACTTGTTGCAGTGGAGTTATCTAACTAACACTTTTTAAGTTAATTTTACTTAATGTCTTAACTTTATTGTAATACTATACCATACCTTGTTTACTCAGAAAACACAAGTTCAGATTAATTGATTGGTTTGAGTGCCATTTTGTCAAGCAAAGAATGAATAAATCACCATTATGGAGATCAGTGTTGCCTCTGGTTCGGCACTTGGAACTTCTCTTAAAGGAACATGCCACTATTTCACATATTTTCACCAAAGTAAATATCTTCTGAATCGTCTGTCACGTTGGTTATGTTGACGGAAGTTAGCCTATTTTCAGGCGCTGTTTAATATCATTGCGCCGCTGCACTCATGGGACGGCTCACAGCTCTTGATTATTATGCAGGAATGAGAGTGTAGTTCCTCGCCATATCGGCCTAGAAAACAGAGCCACCAACTCTCATGCTTTCGCCATGTCACACACGGTTTTGCCTGTTTTCACACGCACTCACGCCACACATCCAATTTCTCACGCAAAGAAAAGAATTCGATCTTGGGCCGAGACTTGTTCGTTCTTTTCAAACTCCCCGATGCTATGGCGCTGATGAGCGCCACAGAACCCTTATGTGCTGCTGTCCATGTATAGGTAGATGCCTAGCGAGAGTTTCTATGGGCCGCTTTTGAACTGTCAAAGCCGGTCGTGAACGCGCTTTGTGAACATTCAAATGTTGCCTGTGCGTCTGCAACCGTGGTAATACGCATGCTGCATGTATGAATGTCTATATCTTTATTTTATAGGATTTAGTTTATCATTAATGGTAGATAATTCAAATTGCATATGCTAAAATCTTAACGGACCCACTTTATATTAGGTGGCCTTAACTACTATATACTAACATTTTAATTAATAATTTGATACAATGCACTTATTGTGTACATACTTGTTTTTACATTGTACTTACATTTTTAAAAATACCTGCTTGTAATTACGTCTGTAATTAATTTCTGTTGTTACATTTGTAATTACACAGTTGACACTTCCCTTACACCTAACCCTACCCTTAAACTTACCCATACCACCACACCTGTCCCTAACCCTACCCTTAAACTTACCCACACCAACACACCTGTCCCAATCCCTACCCTTAAACTTACCCATACCACCACACCTGTCCCTAACCCTACCCTTAAACTTACCCATACCACCATACCTGTCCCTAACCCTATCCTTAAACTTACCCATACCACCACACCTGTCCCTAACCCTACCCTTAAACTTACCCATACCACCACACCTGTCCCTAACCCTATCCTTAAACTTACCCATACCACCACACCTGTCCCTACCCTTAAACTTACCCACACCACCACTCCTGTCCCTAACCCTACCCTTAAACTTACCCACACCTGTCCCTAACCCTACCCTTAAACTTACCCATACCACCACACCTGTCCCTAACCCTACCCTTAAACATACCCACACCACCACACCTGTCCCTAACCTTACCCTTACACTTACCCATACCACCACACCTGTCCCTAACCTTACCCTTACACTTACCCATACCACCACACCTGTCCCTAACCCTACCCTTAAACTTACCCATACCACCACACCTGTCCCTAACCCTACCCTTAAACTTACCCACACCACCACTCCTGTCCCTAACCCTACTGTTAAACTAACCCATACCACCATACCTGTCCCTAACCCTACCCTTAAACTTACCCACACCACCACACCTGTCCCTAACCCTACCCTTAAACTTACCCACACCACCACACCGGTCCCTAACCCTACCCTTAAACTTACCCATACCAACACACCTGTCCCAATCCCTACCCTTAAACTTACCCATACCACCACACCTGTCCCTAACCCTACCCTTAAACTTACCCATACCACCATACCTGTCCCTAACCCTATCCTTAAACTTACCCATACCACCACACCTGTCCCTAACCCTACCCTTAAACTTACCCATACCACCACACCTGTCCCTAACCCTATCCTTAAACTTACCCATACCACCACACCTGTCCCTAACCCTACCCTTAAACTTACCCACACCACCACTCCTGTCCCTAACCCTACCCTTAAACTTACCCACACCTGTCCCTAACCCTACCCTTAAACTTACCCATACCACCACACCTGTCCCTAACCCTACCCTTAAACATACCCACACCACCACACCTGTCCCTAACCTTACCCTTACACTTACCCATACCACCACACCTGTCCCTAACCTTACCCTTACACTTACCCATACCACCACACCTGTCCCTAACCCTACCCTTAAACTTACCCATACCACCACACCTGTCCCTAACCCTACCCTTAAACTTACCCACACCACCACTCCTGTCCCTAACCCTACTGTTAAACTAACCCATACCACCACACCTGTCCCTAACCCTACCCTTAAACTTACCCACACCACCACACCGGTCCCTAACCCTACCCTTAAACTTACCCACACCACCACACCTGTCCCTAACCCTACCCTTAAACTTACCCATACCACCACACCTGTCCCTAACCCTACCCTTAAACTTACCCACACCACCACACCTGTCCCTAACCCTACCCTTAAACTTACCCACACCACCACACCTGTCCCTAAATTTACCCTTAAACTTTCCCATACCACCACACCTGTCCCTAACCCTACCCTTAAACTTACCCACACCACCACACCTGTCCCTAACCCTACCCTTAAACTTACCCACACCACCACACCGGTCCCTAACCCTACCCTTAAACTTACCCACACCACCACACCTGTCCCTAACCCTACCCTTAAACTTACCCATACCACCACACCTGTCCCTAACCTTACCCTTAAACTTACCCATACCACCACACCTGTCCCTAACCCTACCCTTAAACTTACCCATACCAACACACATGTCCCTAACCCTACCCTTAAACTTACCCACACCACCACACCTGTCCCTAACCCTACCCTTAAACTTACCCACACCACCACACCTGTCCCTAACCCTACCCTTAAACTTACCCATACCACCACACCTGTCCCTAACCCTACCCTTAAACTTACCCATACCACCACACCTGTCCCTAACCCTACCCTTAAACTTACCCACACCACCACACCTGTCCCTAACCCTACCCTTAAACTTACCCATACCACCACACCTGTCCCTAACCCTACCCTTAAACCACCACACCTGTCCCTAACCCTACCCTTAAACTTACCCATACCAACACACATGTCCCTAACCCTACCCTTAAACTTACCCACACCACCACACCTGTCCCTAACCCTACCCTTAAACTTACCCACACCACCACACCTGTCCCTAACCCTACCCTTAAACTTACCCATACCACCACACCTGTCCCTAACCCTACCCTTAAACTTACCCATACCACCACACCTGTCCCTAACCCTACCCTTAAACTTACCCACACCACCACACCTGTCCCTAACCCTACCCTTAAACTTACCCATACCACCACACCTGTCCCTAACCCTACCCTTAAACCACCACACCTGTCCCTAACCCTACCCTTAAACTTACCCATACCACCACTCCTGTCCCTAACCCTACCCTTAAACTTACCCATACCACCACTCCTGTCCCTAACCCTACCCTTAAACTTACCCATACCACCACACCTGTCCCTAACCCTACCCTTAAACTTACCCATACCACCACTCCTGTCCCTAACCCTCTACCCGTATCCCACCTCAATATTAGCAAAGGTGTTTTGCAATACATTTTGAATACATTGTACTTATTTTTTGATGTAAGTACATAGTACTTAAGGCCACCTAATATAAAGTGGGGCCATCTTAACATTATTTTAACATCGTTAATATTATAATCAGAGAAGTTAATTGGAAATAAATCATAAACCATAAAACAATCAGCCATCAAAGTAAATTAATTATAAAATTAGTAATAAATTGGCTTATGTGTTTAATAAACATCAATATAGACTATTTATTCAAACCAAGTTTTAAGTAGGCCCTATGCCTAATCATTATAGGTATTATTTGAAAGCTTAAATTCTCAAAAATTATTCTACATTATTTGAATGCACATAGCTTATCAATCAAACAGTTAAAGGGGTCATAGAATGGTACATGCACTTTTACAAGTTGATTATACGGAAATGTGTGTTGGCAGTGCCTGTACACAACCATCCTATAATGATAAAAATACATCCAGTGTTTTTTTTTAATCTCCTTATATATTTTCCCCTGTCTCAAATCATATTACCTTGTACAAAAATGTCATTCTATGACCCCTTTAACAAACATTTACAACACTGTATCTTATAATTTAATATAATTGTGTCGCACTTCAACATTCAGCATCAAACACAATGTTTGCTATACTTAGTCAAGAGTAAATCTAAAGTAAATCATCAAGTACTCTCTATAGTTATTGTAAGTCTACTATACTAAGCATTCGTCAGCACAACATACTATTCCTATTTAACTTAGTTTATACTAACTCCTATTTAAGTAAGTCTGACTAATGAGATGTTCCAGTGTAGAGAGTAATATCAGGATGCAGGTATTTTTAAATGTGGTACAGTGTAAAAACATGATTGTGCATTAAATCAAATGGTTCATTTAAATGTTAGTACATACAGTACTAGTTAAAGACACTGAAGATAAAGTGGGACCAAAATAGATTTGGTAACAGGAAAAGGCAAGACATTTGTGAAAGAGAAAAAAAGCTATACACAAGAAATAATAAAAAGTGTTAACACTTCACAGTAAGGCTGTGTTTGATCACATTAGTTCACTATAGGCTGTATGAGTTACTTCTACAGTATTTATTAACCCCTTCAGACCTGCTTTTCCTGCTGGATATCTGCTCTTCTTCAATGTGGAAATGAATCTTAACGCTTTATTTTACACTGTCATTGTTACGTATGTTACATGTACTTACTGTAGTAATAACAGTAAATTATGCATAATTACACGCAAGTAACCCTCAACCAAACCATAACTCAATAGTAAGTGCATGTAGTTAATTCATATAATTGTATAATTCACTCAAAAAACTGTTCACTTTATTTAAGCAGTTCATCTTGATTTAACACAATTATATCAGGTGTCTGGTTCAAATGTAATTTATTCATGTTAAACTGACTTAAAACCGACATAACTTGATGTTTTCATTTCGAAATAACATGTTAACCCAATCAAACAAGACTTTCACTTCCCATCATGCTTTGCAAAGGGGCTGAATTTGGAGAGTAAATGTATATAAAAAGTGCTATTTGATGCATTTTAACAAGATGAGCTTAATGTTTTGTGTTGGTATTTAAAAGTTTGTGTTATGTTAGTGTTTTTGGAGGTTATTGTGGTGAAGTGAAGAGCATGCGAATAACAATTAAAGCTGTTTTAATAATAAAAAACAACTACTTTGGCCGTGCCATGGATGTAGCATAGCCATCTTCTGGCTAGCCAATAAGATCTTGTAATAGGTTTTGTAAATGTTGTAAAAAATAGTATTTCACTAAATAGAAATAATCAGTTACACTGGATTACTTATTTTGGTCTGTTTTTTATATTCATTTTAGAATAATTAAATTGAGTAGTTTTGGACAAAATTAAGAATGTTAACCTTGGCATTGAATTAACCTTATGTAAAAAAAAATATATATGTTTAGTGAAATAAACAATGTTAAATAAATTCAACATAACCCAATTACGTGGAACCTGTTGACATAAAAAAATTAAATAAATCCAACGGATAATGGTTGTGAGTTTGCATAATTGTGACCCTGGACCACAAAACCAGTCAGAAGGGTCAATTTTCTGAAATTGAGATTTATACATAAATAATAAAATAATCTTTCCATTGATGTATGGTCTGGGATAATATTCAGTCGAGATACAACTCTTTGAAAATCTGGAAGGGTGCAAAAAAATCTAAATATTGAGACAATTTCCGTTATTGCACTTTATTTTAAGGTGTCTTTGCTACAATGTAATTATGTAAGTACTGCGTAATGTGTACAACAAACGCAATTTAATTGCGGGCAGGTGTTCCATAAAAAAAAATTGTGTACAATGAAATGTAATTGAGTTGGTCCAACTCAATTTTATCAAATACAGTTTGAATGATATTTATATACTTATAACATTACTTTTTTATACTTGTCAAACTTAACTTAAAACATTTAATTGGAAAATCAATGATAAGCAGTTTCATTCATCATCATACACAATGTATATATTATATATTGATCTCTGAGTGCCCACAGCCCAAGCACAGGCGCTGCTCTTCAGCATTACAGTAACCACACAATTAAAACCATCACAGAAACTCCTGTAAATGTCCAACATAACTGAACATTAAACACTTACATTAACTAACATCATCTTTCCCTTTACAGATACAAACACATAAAATAACACTTTAATCCCTACATTTACTCTCCTAATGGAGAGCATGCTGGGAACTGCATATCCACTGCCCAGATAGTTATGTCAACACAAATATTTAATGTAGTTTTAACACAACTTAATTAAGTAAACTTCAGTTTTAAATATATGCGGTTGATTGAACACAGTTAAATTAAGTTGTGACAAAATTAGATATGTCACTGTCATATATATGAAGGGCCTGAATCGTTTTTTAAAGAGTGGTGTGTGTGTGAGTGTGTGAGTGTGTGTGTGTGTGTGTGTGTGTGTGTGTGTGTGTGTGTGTGTGAGAGTGAGTGAGTGAGGGTATGTGTGTGTGCGAGTGAGTGAGGGTGTGTATGTGAGTGAGTGAGTGAGTGAGTGAGTGTGTGAGTGAGTGAGTGAGTGAGTGAGTGAGGGTGTGTGTGCGAGTGAGTGAGTGAGTGAGGGTGTGTGTGCGAGTGAGTGAGTGAGTGAGGGTGTGTGCGAGTGAGTGAGTGAGTGAGGGTGTGTGTGTGTGAGTGTGTGAGTGAGTGAGTGAGTGAGTGAGGGTGTGTGTGCGAGTGAGTGAGTGAGTGAGTGAGGGTGTGTGTGCGAGTGAGTGAGTGAGTGAGGGTGTGTGTGCGAGTGAGTGAGTGAGTGAGTGAGGGTGTGTGTGTGTGAGTGTGTGAGTGTGTGAGTGAGTGAGTGAGTGAGTGAGGGTGTGTGTGCGAGTGAGTGAGTGAGTGAGTGAGGGTGTGTGTATGTGAGTGAGTGAGTGAGTGAGTGAGTGAGGGTGTGTGTGTGCGAGTGAGTGAGTGAGTGAGGGTGTATGTGCGAGTGCAAGTGAGTGAGTGAGTGAGGGTGTGTGTGTGTGCGAGTGTGAGTGAGGGTGTGTGTGTGCGAGTGTGAGGGTGTGTGCGAGTGCGAGTGAGTGAGTGAGTGTGTGTGAGTGAGTGAGTGAGTGAGTGTGTGTGTGCGAGTGCGAGTGAGTGAGTGAGTGTGTGTGAGTGAGTGAGTGAGTGAGTGAGTGAGTGAGTGAGTGAGTGTGTGTGTGTGAGTGAGTGAGTGAGTGAGTGAGTGAAGGTGTGTGTGTGTCAAAATCAAATCAAATCACTTTATTGTCACTCTACCATATACACAAGTGCAACAGTAGGTGAAATTCTTAGGTGCAGTTCCGAGCAACATAGTAGTCATGACATGACATGTACAACATTTAAGCAACAACAGATTACACATCTGATGCGCACACAATTACTCACAGCACAGTATACACTACAATAAACAATAAATAATTTACACAATGTGAGTGTAGTTCTCACAGCTTTAAACAATATACACATACTTACAATATACATATACTTTAAACAGTATACACTAAACATACATTAAACAGTATACATTAAGCTATAATAATATACAATGTACAGTATACAATATGTTCACAAATAGAAATCCGATGTGCAATAGATGCTATATGATAAATAAATGTGTATATAATGTGTGTGTATCTACAGTGGGTTGTGCGGAGTGATATTCTGTCCAGTGTGTGTTATGATCCTGATGGATCAGGAGTTAAGTAGTCTGATTGCTTGTGGGAAGAAGCTGTTCTGGAGTCGGCTGGTGCGTGTTCTGATGCTGCGGTACCGTCTGCCTGATGGCAGCAGTGAGAGCAGCCCATGGTTCGGGTGGCTAGAGTCTCTGATGATCCTCTGAGCTCTCTTCACACACCGCCTGGCGTAAATGTCCTGGAGGGAGGGAAGCTCACCTCCGATGATGCAGCTGGCCGTGCGCACTACCCTTTGCAGGGCTTTGCGGTTGCGGGCGGTACTGTTGCCGTACCAGGTGGTGATGCAGCCAGTCAGCAGGCTCTCGATGGTGCAGGTGTAGAAGCGTGTGAGGATGTGGCGGTTCATTCCAAACCTCCTCAGCCGTCGCAGGAAGAAAAGGCGCTGATGAGCCTTCTTCACAACGGCCTCAGAGTGGACGGACCATGAGAGTTCCTCTGTGATGTGGACACCGAGGAACTTGAAGCTGCTGACTCTCTCCACCGGTGCTCCATCGATGGTGATGGGGCGGTGTTCTCTCTCATTCCTCCTGAAGTCCACCACCAGCTCCTTGGTCTTGCTGACGTTGAGGGAGAGGTTGTGCTCCTGACACCATCGTGTCAGAGTATGCACCTCCTCTCTGTAGGCCGTTTCATCATTGTCAGTGATGAGACCTACCACCGTCGTATCGTCAGCAAACTTGATGATGGTGTTGGAGCTGTGGGTTGCCACACAGTCATGTGTGTACAAGGAGTACAGGAGTGGGCTGAGAACACAGCCCTGAGGGGCTCCAGTGTTGAGAGTCAGTGATGAGGAGATGTTACTGCCCATTCTGACCACCTGGCGTCTGTTTGACAGGAAGTCCAGGATCCAGCTGCATAACAAGCTGTTTAAGCCTAGAGCCCGGAGTTTCATGTCAAGTATGGAGGGCACAATGGTGTTGAATGCTGAGCTGTAGTCCACAAACAGCATTCTCACATATGTGTTCCTCTTTTCCAGGTGGGAGAGAGCAGTGTGAATTGTAGATGAAATGTCATCATCAGTGGAGCGGTTTGTGCGGTATGCAAACTGCAGTGGGTCCAGTGAGGGGGGAGAACAGAGCAGATGTGGTTTCTGACTAGTCTCTCAAAGCATTTGCTGATGATGGGGGTCAGAGCAACAGGACGCCAGTCGTTTAAGCAGGTGGTTTTTGACTGCTTCGGTACAGGAACAATGGTGGACGTTTTGAAGCATGTGGGGACCACAGACAGGGAGAGGGACAGGTTAAAAATGTCCGTGAAAACTCCAGCCAGTTGGTGCGCGCACGCTCTGATCACGCGGCCCGGAATGCCGTCTGGACCCGCGGCTTTACGGATGTTCACCCGCCGGAAGGATCGGGTTACATCCGCGACAGATACGGAGAGTGCACTAACCTCTGTATCTTCAGCCGCGAGCTCTCTCTCCGCGAGGGCGGTGTTAGTTCCCTCAAAGCGAGCATAGAAGGTGTTGAGCTCGTCCGGGAGAGAGGCAGCGGTGTTCACGGTGGAGTTTGTGTTCCCTTTATAGTCCGTGATGGTGTTAATTCCCCGCCACATGCTTCTGGAGTCGGTGGTGTTGAACTGTCCTTCAATCTTGTCCCTGTACTGCCGTTTTGCTGCTCTGATGGTTTTCCGGAGGGCATAACTTGCTTTTTTATGCTCCTCCGCATTACCGGAGTTAAAAGTGAAGGTCTGCGCATTGAGTGCCGCGCGAACATCCCCATTT
>CM042249.1:2532982-2662982 GCA_023566225.1 Romanogobio albipinnatus | reverse complement strand
ACACACTCATAAAACCAAAAATGCACACACGCTCGCACACACACGCACACAAACAAACACACATGCGCGCAGTCGCACACAAACTCACATAGCCTGCACATACACACACTCGCACACACACATACACAAACACTCACACACACTCACAAAGATGGACATAAACATGCACACACGCACACAAACAAACACGTGCGCAGTCGCACACAAGCTCACATACACACACACACACACACTCGCACACTCACACAAACTCACATAGCCTACACATTCACATACACGCGCACATACACATACACACCTGCACACGCGCACACACACTCACAAACATAGACATAAACATGCACACAAACTCACACATGCGTACACAAACACAGTCACACACTCTCTTCGGCTCGTTAAAGACCCTCACCTCTGCGTTCTGGATCAGCTGCTAGGGTTTGATAGTGCATGCCGGAAGGCCCGCTAGAAGAGCATTACAGTAGTCCAGTCTGGAGAGAACAAGAGCTTGGACCAGGAGTTGTGTGGCCTGCTCTGATAGGAAAGGTCTGATCTTCCTGATGTTGTATAACGCAAATCTGCAGGACCGGGTTGTTGCAGTAATGTGGTCAGTGAATTTTAGCTGATCATCAATCACAACTCCAAGATTCCTGGCTGTCCTGGACGGAGTTATGGTTGATGATCCTAGCTGAATGGAGAGGTGCACACATGCGTACACACACAAACAAACGCACATGCGCGCAGTCGCACACGCGCACACTCACACATTCACATACACACTCGCACACACATACACAAACTCGTGCGCGCGCCCACACACACACACACGCGCACACATGCGTACACACAGAAACAAACACACGTGCGCAGTCGCACACTCGCGCGCGCGCGCGCACACACACACACACACACACACACACACGCATGCACACATGCGCACACACACACACACACACACACACGCATGCACACATGCGCACACACACACACACACACACACACACACACACACACACACACACGCATGCACACATGCGTACACACACACAAACAAACACACGTGCGCAGTCGCACACTCACACACACACACCCATGCGCGCGCACACACACACACACACACACACGCATGCACACATGCGTACACACACACAAACAAACACACGTGCGCAGTCACACACACACACACACACGCGTACACACATGCGTACACACACACTCATGCACACAAACTCACACACACTCTCGCACACAAACTCACACATGCACGCACGCATGCACATATGCTCACACCTTGGCACACAAACTCACACGCGCATACACGCTCGCACACAAACTCACACATGCACACATGCTTACACACGCACACTCACGCACACAAACACACACTCTCACACACTCTCACACACTCTCACACACACTCACACACACTCACACACACTCACAAACATAGACATAAACATGCACACACTCTCACAAAAACTCACACATGCACACACACACGCATGCACACATACGTACACACGCACACACACACGCATACACACATGCGTACACACGCGCACATAAACACACTCACTCATGCACACACACTTGCGCACAAACTCGCGCGCACACACACACACAGACCTGGGATGCAACATTTCCTAACATATGAAGACTGTTTGTTTTATGTTTAGATCTGCCACACGTCATCAGATGAGATCATCATCTGAGCTGAATAACAGCACTATTGCGTTTAGAGACGCTTTGCGGCTCAAAGTGAGTGTTTGATAATGGATGAATGGAATTGTTATTGTCCTGTTTGTCCCTGTGCAGCTGCTGTGAAACCATATAAAGCACTGCAGAAATACACCTGGCACAACACAAACATATCACAGCATATTCTTTAACACCTCGGCATATCTCACACAGGTCTGTCATGTAGATGTTTTACTGGAAAAGGAGAGAATAGGATATATAAGAGCCAAAACATTATGACCAGTCACAGGTGAAGCAAATATCATTGATCATCTCCTAATAAGGCCACATATTAAGGTCTGGTTGGATTAGATGTTCTGCAGGAGAAATGGGCTGGAGTAAAGATTTAAGCGCCTTTGACAAGGGACAAACTGTAATGGCAAGGCTTGTGTGTTGCTCCCGGTCAGCATTGAAAATTTACCAACACAAGGGGCAAACCACGAACCGGCCACAGGGTGTTGGGCGCCTAAGGCTCATTGATGCACGAGTGCAACGAAGGCTGTCCCGGACTACAGTGGCACAAGTCAAACACGATTTTAATGATGGTTCATGTGTAGCTGCAGACCAATCAGAGTGCCTATGATGACCCCGTTCACCACCGAAAGCTCCTACAATGGGCACGAGAGCGTTGGAACTGGACATTGGAGCAGTGGAAGAGGGTCGCTGCTCTGATGAGTGCCATTTTCTTTTACATCGTGTGCACATGTGTTGTTTACCTGGGGAAGTGACAGCACCAGGATCACTGTGGGACGACGACAAGCCAACATGAGGGCTTACAAATGATTTACTCTTATCATCCGATCGTGGCTGTATCTCTCTATTAGTGTTACTCGATCTTAGCGCTGCATTTGATACTATCGACCTCAACATTCTTTTGAATAGACTCGAAAATTATGTAGGTATTAGTGGAATTGCTTTGTCATGGTTTAAATCATACCTATGTGACCGTTATCAGTTTGTAGCAGTAAATGAAGAGATGTCACACCGATCACATGTTCAGTATGGAGTACCGCAAGGCTCAGTGCTAGGACCGCTGCTCTTCACCCTATACATGCTACCACTGGGAGATATCATTAGGAAGCATGGCGTTAGTTTTCATTGTTATGCTGACGATACTCTGCTCTATATTTCTTCACGCCCTGAAGAAACTTACCAATTCACAAGATTAACGGAATGCATAGCTGATATAAAACACTGGATGACCGGTAATTTCCTGCAACTCAATTCAGAAAAAACTGAATTTTTTATTATTGGACAAAAAAGCTCCACAAGTAGTAACCTAGAATACTGTCTAACACTTGATGGCTGCTCTGTCAAGTCTTCGTGGTCAGTGAGGAACCTGGGTGTGCTCTTTGATACCAATCTTTCGTTTGAAAGCCACGTTTCTAGCATCTGTAAAACTGCATTCTACCATCTTAAAAATATATCTAAATTACGGCACATGCTCTCAATGCAAAATGCTGAACAGTTAGTTCATGCGTTCATGACCTCAAGGTTAGATTATTGTAATGCTCGTCTGGGTGGTTGCCCTGCTCGCTTAATAAATAAACTCCAGCTGGTCCAAAACGCAGCAGCTCGAGTACTTACTAGAACCAGGAAGTATGACCATATTAGCCCAGTTCTGTCAACACTGCACTGGCTGCCTATTAAACATCGCATACATTTTAAAATCTTGCTTATTACTTACAAAGCACTAAATGGTTTAGCTCCCCAGTACTTGAGCGAGCTCTTAACACATTATACTCCATCACGTCTACTGCGCTCTCTAAACTCTGGCCAGTTGATAATACCGAGAATATCCAAATCAACTGCAGGCGGTCGATCCTTTTCCTATTTAGCTCCTAAACTCTGGAACAGTCTTCCTAGCATTGTTGGGGAAGCAGACACACTCTGTCAGTTTAAATCTAGACTAAAAACACATCTCTTTACTGTGGCATACACACAAAACACTTTTTCAATGAAATGATTGCTAGGCTGCATTAACTAGGTCAGCCGGAACCGGGAACACTTCCCATAACACCTGATGTACTCGTGACATCATCAGAAGAATGGCATCTACGCTAATGATAGTATCTCTGTTTATCCCGAGGTTTACTGCAGTCAGCCAGATCCGGGCCATATCCTGATCAGATGCTGGACCTGCGCCCAGACAAGACCAACACATGACCCTGAAGTGTCTGCAGAGACTGTGATTAGCCTCCCCCTAAAACTGCCTCATCGACACGGCATCCTCAATAAACCCGTCTCCAGCGTGTTGCCTCCTGTCCTTCGAATATTCTGATCTATTATGACCTCTGACCTGTAAAGTTGCCAGAATAATAATAATAATGATAATAATCTGTTTGTTAATTGGCCAGAGGAGAACTGGCACCCCGACTGAGCCTGGTTTCTCCCAAGGTTTATTTTTCTCCATTAGGTCACCTTTCCACTTTTGGGTTTCCAAAAGTCGCCTCTGACTTGGCTTACTCAGTTTTGGACACTACATTTTTCAACTAAATATCCAAATAAATCTAATTATTAAACTAAATTAACCATATAAACTAAATTACTGATCTAAAGCCCACACTGTCACTGTATGATAATTGAAATGAACTGATGACATCACCGTTTTCTCCAGAACGGCTATATGGCTGAATAAAATTATGCTGCATTATTTTCCTGTTTAACACTGTGAAGCTGCTTTGAAACAATATGCATTGTTAAAAGCGCTATATAAATAAAGTTGACTTGACAAGCCGGTGGAGGGAGTGTGATGCGCTGGACGATGTTCTGCTGGGAAACCCTGGGTCCGGCCATTCATGTGGACGTAAATTTGGCATGTGCCACATACATGAGCATTAGCCGCTTTTTCACTGTGGGGCCAGTGTGAGCTTTGGCTTTCAACGGCCGGGCTGGGATCGCACTGCGCACCGAGCCCAAAGTCACGAGCTCCGCAGTGCTTCCCCCAAAACCCGCCTCTCTGGAACAACGTCACACACACCCATCATCTCACCAACAGATGGACGTTTACCAGAAAACTACTCCGAGAAAAATCACTGGAAACTAGCGCAATCACAAAACAAACATGATAAAAGCGGCCACTCGTTTGCTTAAAGATTTAAAACCCAAGCACTGTTCCACAATAACACGCGAGACGTTAATGAATTCATTTGTGTCAAGACTGCGCATTAGTCCCACAGAAATAAAGTGCCATTTACCGTCATTTCACACAAGAGAGACGACACGCGTTATTCAGTCGCGTCTGTTTCTGTTTTCACATTTAGGAGGAAGGATCATTTCTCCAGATCTTCCAGCAGAGATGCGTCCGGATCAGCTTTAGCACTCTCTCCAGTCACAGTGCCAATACAGTTATGGAGATGTTTTATTTTATGACTAATAAAATATGGATATCAGATGGTATAAGGAGACAAGACGTACTGACAGATGAAACACGATTGTGGCAGCCTGTAGGATCTGATTTCTTCAAGCGGCCTTTACTATGGTATTGGATATGGTAATAGCGTGTGTAGTGTTTGGTATGGCATATAAATATTTCTTCGTGTACGGTGATCAGATCACACACACAAGTGATTTCAAACACTCGCTGATGTCCGAGTTAAAATAATGTTAAGTTTAACGCTGATGTCATCTGCGGCGCTGCCGGTTTCCTCAAGCCCCAGTTGGCCCATTTTGGACCAAGGTATTCGGCGGAAACCCTGGGCATTGGCCCCGATCAAGCCCCGGAAGTGATGGTGGAAACACGCCCGGCCCTGCCACGCACTGGCACTCCCAGGGGCGTAAATTTCATCTAAAAGTTGGGGGGGGACAATAAACATGACATTTCTCAAGAGCAATTTTTGAAGGGGACCCAAATAATACAGCCAAAATCGTACTTGTAAGGATATGTGTACCACAACAACAACAAAAAAACATTTCGTACTTATTTGGCGTTTTGGTGTACTGAAAAATGATCTAATGTCTGTTTTTCTTTTCTCTGTCATTTTATCTGACCAACAACACAAAGCGATAGTAGTTTAAATACGATTAAGGTTCACCACGCAGTCATATTATTATAATTATTATTAAATTATCTTGCATCCTCCACATAGTATTTTATACTATGATATTTAGATATTCAACTGCAGCAAGCCTTCTGATCTGACACTTATTATCATATTGAGCAAAACCCTACACACATCTGACTGAACTTTCGGTTTAGAATTAGCCAATTTTTAGAATTTGGGGGCGGGTTGCTTGAATTTTGGGTTTATTAGTAGCTTGGATGCCAGATGAACTTAGCCCCGCCCACAAACAATTTTGCACGGGCAGTTCGGTCTGGACTTGATCCATAGAGAAGTAATTATGCCCGAACAGAAACTGTTCGGACCAATGAAATTGTCAGGGCGGGCTTTAGACGATGATGGACAGATGATCAACAGTAACGTAATCATCACGTCATCAAAGGCGCTTGGGTTGAATTTGTTCTAATCCTAAACGGAGAACTTGTTCGTATATGCGTTTACCTTTTACTATTTCTCTCAGAAATGATGATGGTGTTGGTGAGTACTCTGTGTATCCTTAAATTATTTTTTTACAACACCGGCAAAGATCGTTTACACTCATCTTCTTCTTCTAACGTGACTTATTCCAGCTTGCGTGCGGACAGGGTTGCCAAGTTTTTACAGCAAAACTCGCCCAACTGCTCCTCAAAACTAGCCAAAAACAAGCCCAATAGCTTTCCGGGTGGGGGGGTTCTCCAGGAAAAATGGCATTTGGGGGTAAAATATGTGTTATTTTGGCACGGCTGCTAAATTTCGCATTCCTGGGTCTGTATATCACATAATTGGGGTCGCTTCAACCCGCGGACTTGGCAACACAGTGCAGTTGAGTTCTGTTGACATTTGACAACTAACGTTATGCGTCGCTCTGTTGCTCTGATTGGTTGTAGGTCTATCCAATTGAGGTCTTTCCTGGTTCGGTTTAAACACGCCCCATAATCACAGCCCAACGGAGCAGATCAGACTCATATTCTGACTAGAATTGAGTATGATGACATCAGGCTAGTTCATTAGCCTATTATTCGCAATGAAAAACACAACAACAAAACAGTCCAATGACACACTCCCTTAAATAGGCGCTTTTACACTTTGAAACCAAATCTTCGATAATCTTGTCTGTCAGCGGTTTGCTCGTTCGGCTCGTGCTGTATTGAGCAGACGCGTTCCGTTTTTAATTGTTTTGTCAGTTCTCTAACTGAACTCAATGATTTTATTACTGTACAGCGGGGCGGGGCGGGGCGGGGCGGGGCGGGGCGGGGCGGGGCGGGGCGGGGCGGGGCGGGGCGGTGGGCAAGGGATGTTAACAGTGTTTGGCCTAATCTGTATTAAAGAGAAAAGAATCACTTCATCTGACGTTTAAAGTGAATAAAATAGCCTTGACAGCTGCTACTGGTGTTTCACAACTGCTGTCTGAAGAGCCTTGTTCTCTCCCCAAACTCGTGTGGTAGTTTTTCTGCGGTCTATGAGTAACGTTAGTTGAGGTGCGGTGGATCAAACCAATGTGAGGCAAGGGGGGGGGGACTCAAAATGTTTCTAAACTTAAAACGCATTTTTTGTCCCGTTTGCGTTTGTATTGTTTTACTACTTACACGTTTATTTTAAGTATGTATTGTTATATTATTTATAGGGCCGGGACTTTAACGCGTTAATTAAGATTAATTACGCAAAAAAAAAAAAAATGTAACACTTATTTTTGCACCGCGGAACGTTTTTCAATGAATGAGTTTCGACGGACCGATTATACTGGAGCACCAACTAGCGTTCTTGACTTCCGACAACAACAAACCAGTGAACATGAACGAAGAAGCTGACGAGACCGCTTTGCTTGGCCCCGTCGATGGGAAAATTTGTTTTAAAAAACGAAAGGATGGAAGCGTCGACAAGAGCATGGTTGTGTGCAAGCTATGCAACAAGGAATTTGCGTATCACCGCAGCACATCGAGCCTCAAATATCACCTCAACGCAAAACACATAGGAGTTAGCGTGGCCGTTAGCCCGACTCCGAGTAAAGTTACAAGGACCCACACTCCACCAGATGACTGGTTTCAAGACCAGGGTAACGAAGTCACTGGTCTGCTGGACTGAAATAAATAAACAATATTTTGTTGATTAAGCTTATGTATTCAGTCATTATTCAGTGGTATACTAAAAATCCATGTGAAAAATTACTTCTCACTGTCAAATATTTATATGCGATTAATTTCGATTAATTAATTACAAAGCCTCTAATTAATTCGATTAATTTTTTGAATCGAGTCCCGGCCCTAATTATTTACAATACTCAGCATGGTTTTTAGGGGGACCCCCGTCCCCCCCGCGATTTACGCCCCTGGACACACCCGCCTTTGACCCAACAGTGGAAATGTGGCTATTGTTGCAGAGCAGGAACAGCCCTTCATGACAATGGTGTTCCCTAGTGGAAGTGGCTCTTTCAGCAGGATAAAGCAGTTCAGGGATGGTTTGAGGAACATGATGAAGAGTTCAAAGTGTTACCACGGCCTCCAAATCTCAATCTCAATCCAATCGAGCATCTGTGGGATGTGCTGAACAAACAAGCCCGATCCATGGAGGCCCCGCCTCGCAACTTACAGGACTTAAAGGATCTGCTGCTAACATATTGGTGCCAGATACCACAGCACACCTTCAGGGGTCGAGTGGAGTCCACGCCTCGACGGGTCAGGGCTGTTTTGTTATATTAGGTGATAATGTTATGCCTGATCGGTGGTTATTTTCTATAGAATGGAGAATCTCCTGCACCTGATCTGTTGAAACAAACCGTGAAGCCAAGCAAACATGAAGCAAGCGTTTTGTCAAGCGCAGCTCTTCCTTAACGTGTCACAGATGGGACGGGTTTGTGAGACGGTCCTGTTGGGCGTGCGGCGGCCCCCCTCCGACCCCCGCGGAGCAGAGCCCCCTGCCTGTTTTTTGATTTAATTAAAGGGAAGAGGGCGCATCAATTTCATTGGCAGTGCAGAGAGATGACAGCACACAAATTGAAAGCGCGCGCCTCGGCCGGGAGGAGGGAGAGAGGGAGGGAGGGCAGCGCTCATCATTAACACTGAACACAATCCTGTGTGCCATGTAACAAGATTAGAAACATTATTATCATTCTCCCGTCCACACACACACACACACACACACAACCAGAGAGACCGGAGTCATTTGTAACACAAATACTGAGTAAAGAGAGGTGACCACATACTGAACGACACGGCTGGACGTCAGGACATGCTTCAGTGTCACAATTACCCACAATATTGAACAAAAGTTATTTCAGATGCAGAACTCACTCGTTTCAAACTGTACACATGCATTGCGAAAATATAGGCAACACTTTATTTTAAGGTGTCCTTGTTACAGTGTAACTATATATTTAAGTACGGAGTAATATTAATACATTCTAGGGTTATGGTTTGGTTCATACTCATAATGTAATAACTGCACATAATGTAATAAGTATGCCATTATTATTGTAATAAAAATATCATAATGTAATATTTTTTTCAAAATTTCATAATATCTTGAGCTCATAATGTAACAATTTTTACATTATGAGCAATGTATTGCATTATAAACTCAATATGTAATATTGTCATAATTGTAATAGCTTTTAAATCATAAAGAATTTGTATTCTCTTTAGTCTTAAACTGCAAAAGATGTAAATATTCATGCAATTATTATTATTTTTATTATTATTATTATTAGTAGTAGTACTAGGATGGATGGATGAATGGACGGACGGATGGAAGGACTTATTGACGGATGGATGGTTGGACGGATGGATGGTTGGACGGACGGATAGAGGGATGGATGGATAGATTGATGGACGGACTGATGGATAGATGGATGGACGGATGGATGGATGGATGGACGGATGGATGGATGGGCAGACAGATGGACGGATGGACAGACGGATGAATGGACGGATGGATGGATTGATGGACGGATGGATGGACAGACAGACGGATGATGAATGGACGGACGGATGGATGGACGGATTGATGGATGGATGGATTGACGGACGGACGGACGGATGGATGGATGGATGGATGGATGGAAGGACTTATTGACGGATGGATGGTTGGATGGATGGAAGGACAGTGACGGATGGATGGATGGACGGACTGATGGATGGACGGATAGAGGGACGGATGGATAGATAGATGGATGGACGGATGGATGGATGGACAGACAGATGGACGGATGGACAGACGGATGAATGGACGGATGGATGGATTGACGGATGTATGGATGGATGGACGGACGGATGATGAATGGACGGACGGATGGATGGACGGATGGATGGATTGACGGATGGATGGATTGACGGACGGACGGACGGATGGATGGACGGGCGGACGGATGGATGGATGGATGGAAGGACTTATTGACGGATGGATGGTTGGATGGATGGAAGGACAGTGACGGATGGATGGATGGACGGACAGATGGATGGGCTGATGGATAGATGGATGGATGGATGGATGGATGGACGGACGGATGGATGGACGGACGGACGGATGGATGGACAGACGGATGGATGGATGGATGGACAGACGGATGGATGGATGGACAGACGGACGGATGGATGGATGGCCCGATGGACGGATGGATGGATTGACGGAAGGATGGATGGATTGGCGGATGGATGGATGGATGGATGGACGGACAGATGGAAGGACGGATTGACGGATAGATGGACGGACGGACAGATGGATGAATGGACGGATTGATGAATGGACGGATGGATTGACGGACGGATGGACGGACGGACGGACGGATGTATGGACGGATGGATGGACGGACGGATTGACGGATGGATGGATGGATTGGCGGATGGATGGATGGATGGATGGACGGACAGATGGAAGGACGGATTGACGGATAGATGGACGGACGGACAGATTGATGAATGGACGGATGGATTGACGGACGGATGGACGGACGGACGGACGGATGTATGGACGGATGGATGGACGGACGGATTGACGGATGGATGGTTGGACGGATGGACAGATGGATGGATGGACGGATGAGGGATGGATGGATAGATTGATGGACGGACTGATGGATGGACGGATGGAGGGTCGGATGGATAGAGGGATGGACGAAACGGACGGATGGATGGGACTACTACTTGTATACATATGGTACATACTGTTACATGACAAACAGTGTTAAACACCAACACTGTACAAATGCTGTAAAAAAAACAAAAACATTATCAATATAGAGAGAAAGAAAGAAAGAAAGATGAATAAAATTAGAACTTTTGCAACTTTAATTTGAAATTATAACCTAAGCAATGCCATAATTGAGCGGGGGGGAGGCGGAAATTACATAAAGTCACATTCCTCCCTTCAGATTAACGTGAATAAATCTTGCGTACATGATCCAGAGAAAACTCCTTTCTCCAGTATTTTCTGGAGTCTAGTGTTTACAGCCCAAACTGTCTGCAGGGTGCTAGAGCTCACAGGACCTGAGATACACACTTTCAACAATGAATTTATAACAAAAAAATCCAAAAGCGCCTCTTTTTTGGGGGATTATTACAGCTCAGACAACATATACTCACATGTTTATCACTTTTAGCAGTGCTTTATGAAACTTCAGAGGGTTTCCTGTAAAATGACACCAGTATTGTGTGTTTAGAGACACTGTGTGTGTGTGTGTGTGTGTGGGAAGCTTTTACAACCAATTTAAGATGCAAGAATCTGCAAATATTATAAAGCGTTTTAACTTGCCCTATTTTATGAAAAGATACAATGCATTATGAAAACCTTTGTACATAAAGGCTTGAAGTACAGTGTGTCCAAACCTTTCCCCTTTTATTCTGTAACTTTTGAAAGTCAGAGATTCTCTGAGTTACAGAAGTCAACCGTGGCCTCAAAATCACATGCAGTTATAGAAAACATATATTCATCAGATATGTGTGTATGCTGGTAATCGTTCATATTAGCAACATGCCGTGTTGAATTCCAGATGTGATATCCAGATGAAGATGCATGACTGACCTTGGCTAATATGGCAAAACTCATTTAAGTTGGGCTTACATCATAACATTTAGAGAAGTGAGGATATAATTTATTTGTTCTTCCTTTAAATTTAATACAGAATCGTATAAAAGTGAAACAGCAGTCTGAGTGCGCATCCCCATAAACCTCCCAATATCCCAAATGAGTGATGTTTTTATGACACGAACAGGCTTTTCACTTCTTCCAAATACAGCCACAAGCCTCCTCTGATACACTACTGACACGTTTATGCAGGAGAAAAGAGGCGGGAATCAAGCGCGTCAGACGGTGTTTACTCTCATCGGGTGTCTCTGAAACACACACTGGGTTTGTGGGTATTTTCCTGACGTGACGCGGGTGAAACTCAGCACCGCTGCTGTGAAGGTGAGATTCATGTGAAAGGAGATATCTGAGCAAACGGACATGGATATTATTAAGAGACGGACACATGTGACCCTGCCGAGGCAAGGGAGGTCAGGTCATAAACGGGTGGACACCAAAATCATTTCAGGTATAAATGGGTCAATGATTGACATGTATTTTTTGTGTCCAAATTCATTATTTTTTAATGTGATGTCATATATCAAATGTATCTATAATATCGCCTTTATAATGCTGCGTTCACACCAAACGCAAATAGAGCGTCAAAATTGCGTCTAGTTTGACGGTTGAACATTTTGAATCCATTCACGCGTCCACAGTGAATTGGACGCGCGTTTGAAGCGAAATAGACGCGTTCAAGACGCTCCAGGAGAAATATGTCATAAAACACCACTCTGCCTCTTTTCATTTTCATTAAAAATATATATTAAACATTAATAGCCACACAAATGTGGTCCAGGCAATCTTCACTGCATGTATACAGGGAGTGCAGAATTATTAGGCAAGTTGTATTTTTGAGGATTAATTTTACAACATTAATAATTAAACAACAACCATGTTGTCAATGAACACAAACTCATTAATATCAAAGCTGAATATTTTTGGAAGTGGTTTTTAGTTTTAGCTATTTTAGGGGGATATCTGTGTGTGCAGGTGACTATTACTGTGCATAATTATTAGGCAACTTAACAAAAAACAAATTTATACCCATTTCAATTATTTATTTTTACCAGTGAAACCAATATAACATCTCAACATTCACAAATATACATTTCTGACATTCAAAAACCAAACAAAAACAAATCAGTGACCAATATAGCCACCTTTCTTTGCAAGGACACTCAAAAGCCTGCCATCCATGGATTCTGTCAGTGTTTTGATCTGTTCACCATCAACATTGCGTGCAGCAGCAACCACAGCCTCCCAGACACTGTTCAGAGAGGTGTACTGTTTTCCCTCCTTGTAAATCGCACATTTGATGATGGACCACAGGTTCTCAATGGGGTTCAGATCAGGTGAACAAGGAGGCCATATCATTAGATTTTCTTCTTTTATACCCTTTCTTGCCAGCCACGCTGTGGAGTACTTGGACGCGTGTGATGGAGCATTGTCCTGCATGAAAATCATGTTTTTCTTGAAGGATGCAGACTTCTTCCTGTACCACTGCTTGAAGAAGGTGTCTTCCAGAAACTGGCAGTAGGACTGGGAGTTGAGCTTGACTCCATCCTCAACCCGAAAAGGCCCCACAAGCTCATCTTTGATGATACCAGCCCAAACCAGTACTCCACCTCCACCTTGCTGGCGTCTGAGTCGGACTGGAGCTCTCTGCCCTTTACCAATCCAGCCACGGGCCCATCCATCTGGCCCATCAAGACTCACTCTCATTTCATCAGTCCATAAAACCTTAGAAAAATCAGTCTTGAGATATTTCTTGGCCCAGTCTTGACGTTTCAGCTTGTGTGTCTTGTTCAGTGGTGGTCGACTTTCTGCCTTTCTTACCTTGGCCATGTCTCTGAGTATTGCACACCTTGTGCTTTTGGGCACTCCAGTGATGTTGCAGCTCTGAAATATGGCCAAACTGGTGGCAAGTGGCATCTTGGCAGCTGCACGCTTGACTTTTCTCAGTTCACGGGCCTTGGTTTTTCCACACGCTTCTTGCGACCCTGTTGACTATTTTGAATGAAACGCTTGATTGTTCGATGATCACGCTTCAGAAGCTTGGCTATTTTAAGACTGCTGCATCCCTCTGCAATATATCTCACTATTTTTGACTTTTCTGAGCCTGTCAAGTCCTTCTTTTGACCCATTTTGCCAAAGGAAAGGAAGTTGCCTAATAATTATGCACACCTGATATAGGGTGTTGATGTCATTAGACCACACCCCTTCTCATTACAGAGATGCACATCACCTAATATGCTTAATTGGTAGTAGGCTTTCCAGCCTATACAGCTTGGAGTAAGACAACATGCATAACGAGGATGATGTGGTCAAAATACTCATTTGCCTAATAATAATTCTGCACTCCCTGTATTTATAACAGACGAAATATAAAACACAACCATGCCTCTTCGTTTGCATTTAAAAACATTAAACACATTAACATGTGGTTCAGACAATAAGTGTGCATGTATATGATTATCACTGTAATACAATTAAATATGACATAAAACACAAGCCAGTCTCTTTTTGTTAAATGTCAGTTTATGTGTGATCAATAAAAGCCATTATAAAAGTATAAGTAAAAGGTTATAAAGCTATACAATAAATAAAGCAAACAATTCAGTCACACAAAGTCAGCTCTAGTCGGCTACAACGGTAAAGTTAAATAGCCTAAAATTTTTTTTGCCATCAGTCAAAACGATTTGGTAGGCAAAACATTATAGGTTAATGAGAGCAAAGATGGGCCGTTAGATCCACACAAGATGAATTATATCTGATGTTTAACCACCACAGAGACATCAGAGCCAGCGGCTGAAGGACTGGCCGAGGAGAGGCTGCTCTCGCCGGGGTTAATGAGCTCTGAGCGCCGCTGATCCACTGGAGCTCACAACTCCACACACACCAGATCACATGTTCAACTCCACACACACCAGATCACATGTTCAACTCCACACACACCAGATCACATGTTCAACTCCACACACACCAGATCACATGTTCAACTCCACACACACCAGATCACATGTTCAACTCCACACACACCAGATCACATGTTCAACTCCACACACACCAGATCACATGTTCAACTCCACACACACCAGATCACATGTTCAGCTCCACACACACCAGATCACATGTTCAACTCCACACACACCAGATCACATGTTCAACTCCACACACACCAGATCACATGTTCAACTCCACACACACCAGATCACATGTTCAACTCCACACACACCAGATCACATGTTCAACTCCACACACACCAGATCACATGTTCAACTCCACACACACCAGATCACATGTTCAACTCCACACACACCAGATCACATGTTCAACTCCACACACACCAGATCACATGTTCAGAGAGGAGCTCTCTTTATAAATAAACCACAGATTTGAGCTTTAAACAACTACATTCTCGCCTGAAAAAGTCTTAAAACTACATTTTGTGACACAATAGTATTATTTTTAAATTATACGTGACAGCAGCGAGCAGGCTCCTGATTGGTTAACGCGGCGCGAATTGACGCCAAAGTTCAGATTTTTCAACTCGGGCGTCAGACGCAAATTCGCTTCAAACGCGTGAATACTCAAAAAGCACCACTCGCGCAAGACGCTCAATTCACGTCCAATACACGTCATTCATGCGAACTGGACGCGTGAATGAGGGCGGAATCGCGCCCATCGCGCCGCAGGACCTCCAGACGTGCGTCAACACGCCTTTCCATTGACTTAACATGGAAATCACTCGCTCCTGACGCTCTATTCGCGTTTGGTGTGAACGCAGCATTAGAGTCCCTTTAATTTTATTGAAATTCAATTGATTTTTTGAGTTTTGATGTTTGAAAGAACAAAAATGTCAGACGATGGTTCATTTTCTCAGTCAAATTCTTAATCAAATAGTTTGGCATGATTTTATGTTACGTTTTACGTCGATTCAGCGGTTTGAATCGCCAAAGTCACGTGATTTCAGCAGTTTGGAGGTTTGACACGGGATCCGAATCATGAATCGGCTGATCCAAACCGCTTCGAAGCTTCATGATGCTGTGTTTTGAAATCGGTCATCTCTATATAAGTCGTAATTTAGGTTTTTTTGCGCACAATAACTATTCTCGTCGCTTCATAAAGTTATTGTAGAGCCACTGTAGTGAGATGGACTTTGTAACGACGTCTTTAGTGCTTTTGTGGGTCTTGAGAGTGTAAAGTACATTGTGCCAATGGAGCCTTTCTGAGCCATCGGATTTACACTAAAATATCTTCATCTGTGTCTGAAGATGAACGGAGGTCTGACGGGTGTCCAACGACATGAGGGGACGTCATTAATGACAGAATTTTCATTTTTGGGTGAACTAACCCTTGAAGGGGAGGATGCTAATCTTGTACAGGAGCTAAAACTTTATCACGGCTGCTTTCGCACTTACTCTCAAATGTCCGTGGGAGAGTTTGAGGAGCTCCTCCAGAGACAGTAGCACCGCATCTGACGAGACCCACACACACACACGCTTCAGGAACCAATCGATCCGGAGCAGCTGTTTCCAGTTGAGTCACGATGTAAAGTGACGGAAACACATTCACTTTCTATAGCCGCGGACACAATTAGATTAGAAATAAATCAACAAGTTTTAACTCAAAAGGTGATGTTATTGTTGTCTGTAGCCTACAGTGGGCAAACACAACTACAGCTGTAATCTCGTGAGAATGCGATGCCTGGCAAAGGTTAATGTTGATTGAATAGCTCGTGACATCTACTGGACATTTCATGACCTTTGTTTCCTTGTATGTGATTGGTTGAAGCCTTTCGTCACTACGAGTGTTAAAAAAATTCGACATTGAAACGAAAAAAATAAACGTCGTTTTTTCGCCACAGCACATTTGCGTTCGGTGTGGAAGCACTCATTACACAAACAGCTGATCAAAAATAAAACCATTACGCGTCAAAAGTCACGTCCAGTGTGAAAGGACCTTAGCTCAAAAGTGTAAAGTAATGCATTACTCCTTAACCCCTAGGAGTCTGAGCTGTTTTGGGGCCCTTTGGAAGTTTTGGCATGCTCTGACATTTGTGTTTTTATCAGTTGCTTGTAAACACATTAATGGCAAAAGTGTAATTACACTGTATTCAGCACAAACTGGGCTACCATAATATGTGAGCAACATGTATGTACATGCTTAAATGTTTATGCATGATTTTTGAAAGAACAAAACATTTGCTTTAAAATTAAGGCCTCAAAACACACAATAGATATGTGTCCACAATACTTTTGACTAATGGGTGTATTTGCCTAGAGTTTTTGCTTCAAACTGATGTGAGAATAATTGAGCCTACTCATTCACATAAAACAATACACGGATTCAAAATTTGTAAGACACTTTTTCTTCACAAAGCCCGTATGCGAGGAGGCGTGATAGCTAATAAATAATGATGGATATCACCTGAGAGGACAAAAGAACACAATAGCCTGTATAATGAGCTGCATAATGAGCTTCATACCTGACTGAGAGGGCAAAAACAATGCTCTTCTTATTTATTTGAAAGTGTACTTATCTAGTAAATGCATCTTGATTTAAGAATGTTTAAATATTTAGACTAGAAACAAGACAACATTTACAAAAAGTAATCTGATTATTGATCATCAGTGTCTACTAATTATTGAAATTGAAGAGCCATTTTTTATGGCCTTTGATTAAAGACTTTTGAAGATTATTTCTCAAAGTGTATGGGCTTTTGTGCTGTTTTACTCTGATCGTTTTGTAATTATTTGAAATGAAATTTAGTGAAAATTGTAAACCCCACACCAAGTACTTCATCTGCACACATTCATAGTGTTTGTTAAAAACACTTACAACCTGCTCTTCCAAAAATGTTTCAAAATGTGCTATATCCAAAAATGAGTTGAGCTTCACCGCATGAAGTCGAATGCTTTGCATGAACATGCCGTATTGAGCACTGAGCGCTCTCCTAACATTGTAAAGACGAGCGGCTGTGGAGGCAGACAGTGAATCTGAAGCAGCGCGGTGGGGAAATCTGGGCCTGAATGGAGCGGCGGTGTAGAGCCGCTTGGCTTTGATTTGTTGTGAAGACAGCAGCAGCGAGACGCGCCCGACTCCAGGCCTTTCCCAGCATGCCTGCGGAGAGTGACACTTCCTCTGCCGTCTGAAGACGTGCGCTGAAGCCGTGCCAGCAGATCTCAGCGCCAGCCTGACATTCATCAGCAGCGAGCAGCGGGAACACACTCCACCTGCGTCTGAGTGTGTGTGTGTGTGAGTTCACATGCTGCCACAGTGTGAAGGTAATGATGTAATTGAGCGCTCATATGCATCTGTGTTTACTGTACCATATTTCAGTGTCGACTGCAAGGTCCTTCATTGACCACAACAATATTCAAAGGCCCTGTACTTGTTCAGTGGTTCATGATGCACTGTATAAGGAGCTTGTAACTCACAATACATGATACAAATATAAACTATATTCATTATAAAAATGCCCATGCACTCTTAGATCAAATGTTCAGTCAAACTCTAGGGGTTTAAAGAACACCTCATGCCAATTTGAGATGTTTAAAGGCACAATATGTAATTTCGGAGCTTTTATTCTACCACAGTCGCCGCTTCCGCTCATGTGTGTGTGTGTGTGTGTGTAAAACGCAGTGCTGTTTTATCATATCACACACATCTGAGTGTGTTAAAGGTGCACTATGTAAGTTTTCCGTCCGCTAGAGGTCGCCTGTTCAAAACAGAGGCGTAGTTTGATGATGTCACGTTTGAGCGCAGACTCTTGGGTCATGTGGTCTTCAGCTCACAGCCGGTGGGAAAGAATGGGGACAGGACTCGGGCAGAAATCATGTTGATGTGATTATTAGCGTTACTGTAGTCTGAAGCAGAGCAGGACCGAGTGTTGTGGAGCTGAGGAACCGCTGGAGCGATTGTTCATAAGATGAACGCAACACACGCCTCGCGAGCAGCGGGACTTTTATTATGAAGCCACAGTCGCCACTTCCGCTCCTCCGCTCATGAGTGTGAGGGAACGCAGGAATTTTCTCACTATTTACAATTAGTTGGAAACATTTGGGATATTGTAAGTACTCAACTGAACAAAATAGGGGAGAGCTTTTTGACTTTCTCAGTTTGTGTAAATCCACTTGGGGTTTAGAGTATTTATTGTTTCCCACATTAATTGCACACATGTTTAGTACAATTATGTGGTTTTGTTTCATTAATACAGTGTTTACTTTTTTCTTGATTTACCCCGAAAGAATGGAAGTGAACTGTGACAACATGCCCCATAGGTGGCACAATGTAACATGACCAAATGACAGCTTAAAATGTCACCTGATATAATCAAAAAAATATACAAGACAAACTAAAATATTTTGTCAACAAAATACAATTATTAAATACTATTTTTAATCATTTTTGAGTTCGACTACAAACACATCGCTACAGCTATACAGCAGAGTTCAAAACAATAATAATTAATGATATCTGAACATTAACTCTCAGTCATTATTCACCCTTTTCTCATGGTTTCTCAAAATAATTCATAAAAGTATAGAATATAATGGCATATTTCTAATAGGGGCTCATTGTAACCCCACCTGCGCAACTGGGATGTAAACCGCGGCTCGTGTCTTCTGCTGTTAGATCAGCGTTAAAGAACCATCTCAACTGTTAAATAACAGATATAAGATTACAATAATATCGGATTTGTCTTATTTTACATTAACACAAAAAACAGAGATGAAAACTAAACTTAAGTAAGAAATGTACTTTTGCTATGGTTAAATACATGTTCAGTAATATCTTCCAGAGATTTTATAATTTTGGTGCTATTTTTTTCTCTAAATAATGTTGATATGGCAACTAGTAAATACACTAAGTTTCGTCATTCTGGCATGTGTGGAAAGGGTTAAAACATGCGCGTTACAACTAACCCCGCGTTAGGTTGTGCCCGCGCTCCCCTTTATAACACTGGCCTAGTGGTTTTTGGATATTTTACTGCAAAAATGTTACATAGTGCAGCTTTAAAGTGATGTTCTAATCCTACTCTGTGCGTTTGCCTCGGCTCTACTACTATGAGACACTTGTTCACACTGCAGTGAGCGAGATCATATCAGGCGGTAAAACATGGCACTCTTTTGAAGCTTTGATTGTGTTTACAGTGTGCAATATAACATGTGTTCATGTTTCGCGTGTAAAAAAAACAGTTTTTGACACAGTTTACTCATCTGTGTACCGCTGTTTACACTGTCCTAAAAACGGCTGATGAGTTCCTTTATTCTATGAAGTCCCTCCTTCAGAAATACGTAACGAGTTCTGATTGAGCCAGCGGTTCCTGTGTTGTGATTGGACAGCAGCTTAGCGAACGTGGAAAGGTCACGCCTCTTAACGGGAGATGTATGCGCTCAATGATCTCTACAGCGTCCCTGGGAAAGCCAAACAAAGGTGATTTGACTCCGGGATGAAAATAACAGCGTCTCGACGACATGGCGACAAACACTCAAACGCAACACTTCCTTTTCTCCACGCGACACTTCCTCTTCTCCACGTGGGACAGCAACAAGACCACGCCCCCTTTTTGCGCGTATTCTTGTGGGCGGAGGTTAGTCTGTTCTACTGTTCTACTGACGTCATTAATGAAGGAAGTACCAGGATGTAGTCCAAGCCGGCCGTTCGCTGTAGGCTTTGAAAGGGAACTTCTGTTAAATAAAATATCTCGCTTGGCATTGAACTTTGAGCTTTATAATTTTACAGGTATTATTTATGCTCTAACAGCAACATTACACACTAACTAAAGTTTGAACAATGGGATCACGAAGAACGGGACCTTTAACAATGTTAACAAATAAAAAAACAGTCACAATTTGACAAACATTAACATTATGATCGGATTCCAATAAAGAAACGAAAAGAAAGAAAAGAATCGGAGTACCAAATATTCTAGAGCGCTCTTAAATGGTGACATGGCGTGCCTTTTCACTTGCCCGTTAATCTAGAATTGATGGTCATTGCAAAAATGCAGACCGGCTGAGGATGGGAACCGATGATGGAGAATTTAAATTTTACTGTTACTGTAATCATAGGCGCGAGCGAGATGATTGACAGGACGATAGCGGAGGCACGGGTTCCCCGTTTTAAAGGGGAATTTCCAAAAATCTTTTATTTATTTGTTATAATTCGGGTATAGCTATTTTATGTCATCCGTCTTATTCGTTTCTTTAACAAAAGTTTAATATACGCAAGTTTTTTTATTGTACTATTTTAGTCCTCGACGCGCAATTTACCATATAAGCACGCATTATAAGCGCTCGTTCTTAACGTCGGAAACTCGTGTTTTCCTTGACCCCAAAGCACACGTTAAGAAAGCGCGTTTTGCTGCCAAATCGCCGGCGCGCCCACTCGCGATATTTTATTATTATCCAAAATTCTATTATGGAATCTTATGAGGGCGCCTACTCTAGCCTGTTAGTCCTCTAAAATGTTATATAATATTGAAGAAATACAGAAATTATTTAGAAACGCACAACAGCAGCCACATGAGAGGAAAAATCAGAATTGGGTCACTTGAACCATGCAGTGTAACAACAATGTGTTGAGCTGGAGAGCAATAAGTTTCTGTCCATGAATGATCCAAACAGTTGCTCACCTGTCTAATAAAACACATCATATATTAAAAGGGTGATGAATTGAGAAATCAACTTTCCTTTGAACCTTTGATATATAAAAGTTCATCGTGATATAAGAATATCCTGTAAGTTTCAGAGCTGAAAACTTCCTTTAGTCAAAGAAAAGCTTTTATTGACACCAGGCCCAGAAAACGAGAGATATGTCGACCATTGACGTAATAGGACGCCTGATTCTGTAGCCCCGCCCACCGACTCGTGGAGCTAAACGGATCACGCTACCGAGCTATAAACATGCCATCCAAAGAGAGTAATACATTGCGCTGTGCCTGGTTGTGGAAGAACACAGCCCTGCATAAGCATGGGTCCCTGCATCTTTTCTTTAATAAAAATCATTTCTGTGACACCCAGCAAATCGGCAAAATAATGACTGTGTTCAGCACATATATTTTATATTTGTGTAATGTAATTAGCATAATTGGTTTGATTCGATTTTTGTGACTTTGTAAATATATTCATCTAAAGTACACATTTAAAGCAGCTTATAGTCTTGTACTCAACAGACTTTGATTTTTTCAATATCTTCTGTAAGAGACATAAAAGATAGTCTTTTAAAAACATGAAGCCAACACAGAGGTTATATTTCATGAACTTTAAACTTTATTACCCCTAAAATATATATATACACCAATAAGGCATAACATTATGAAGTGAATAACACTGATGATCTCTTCATCAGCTGTTAGTGGGTGGGATATATTAGGCAGCAAGTGAACATTTTGTCCTCAGAGTTGATGTGTTAGAAGCAGGAAAAATGGGCAAGCGTAAGGATTTGAGCGAGTTTGACAAGGGCCAGATTGTGACGGCTAGACGACTGGGTCAGAGCATCTCCAAAACTGCAGCTCTTGTGGGGTGTTCCCGGTCTGCAGTGGTCAGGAACAGTGGAGAACCGGCCACAGGGTCATGGGCGGCCGAGGCTCATTGATGCACGTGGGGAGCGAAGGCTGGCCCGTGTGGGCCGATCAAACAGACGAGCTACTGGAGCTCAAACTGCTCAAGAACCAATGACCAAGCAATGCTTCAAAGGTCACATTAGCAATTAAAGAAAAAACAATTACGTAAAACATGCTCAGCTTAAAGTGTCTGAATCATTTTGGTCCCAAATATGTACCATATGACTGTACATGGTACGTTACCATACGTCACTGTATGAAGAATTATTGTGTATAATATGTCACAGTTTACTTTATTTTGCCCTCCTCACTTACAGAAATTAACTATAATGTCCTGCACACGCTAGTGAAACGTTATATCTGTATCTGAATAATTTTTGACATGAATATCTCATAAATCTCAACTTTTCATGACTGTATCCTAGTTGAAATATATGATTTGTGTTTTGAATTGTGTTTCAAACATTCAGTTGCTTTATAAAAAAATAAATACAAATAATAAAAATTGCAACCAAAAATGCCCAGCAATGCAATTTTGCTAAATTTTTCCAATCAAATCTAAAATCTCAATCTTAATCCACATGAAGTAAATATCAAATCAGAATGGACACGTGGTTCAAAACACACTGAAACTTAAAAACTTATTTGGTATCTGACAGCATAATCAGGGGGAGATATTGAATCATATAAAACACAAGGAGTAGGAATAATGTAGAGAGATTGTGAATTCTGTGGAAATCTGCAGAGCTCTGATTTGGTGTGGCTCTGGCTACTAGTCAATAAGACAGCACAGAAAAACCGCACACTAAAAACGTTGTTTCCGTCTGATTGTATTGATGTCAACAAACAAACAGCTCCTCCACCTCCAAACTGAACAACCGCGTCTGATCTAACGGCCTGAGATGTGCCCTAAACACAAGTGATTGGAAAATTATAGGGACTTTGTGAAGTCTCTCTCCAGTGAGCTGTGGAGGCAGAGAGCTGGCGCGGAGGCTTCTGGGTAATCTGGCAGACGTGGGAAAGCACTGTGATTGTCTTCCAATCACTTCAAGAGAACCGTGGTCATCACACTATGAGGAAAACGTCCCGTCGAGCGAATGCGGGCTGATTTTAGCACAAGGGGTAGCGCACTCAGAGAGAGAAAAGTTCAGTGGGGCTCTATATAGAAGTATGTTTACGAGCTGTTTAATTAAGACTAAAATAATCCCATGATGGGAAGCCCTAAAAGGGTCTATAGACGAACGCGCGTTGCCACGGTTACGCGCCTGTCCCGAAGTTAACTTCCGGTCTGTGTTTGTTTATCGGTCTGGCAAGGGGATAGTATGGCGCACTACTCAGTAGAAACACATTTTTGACGTACTATTCTTGGTCCCCGCCCACGGGAACACACAACAAAGGGGGTGTAGTAGAGCGGCTAAGTGATATAATCGTTCAGTTTATGATACAAGCGTGAAAATTGGCATGAGCAGTCTCCATGGGTCACTTGACCAGAAAATTGTCCGAGCCACTTGAAATTTCAAGATGGCGGCCATAAGTGGAGCAGTTAAGTGATATAGTGGTTTATTTGGTGATACAAGCATGAAAATTGACATGAGCTGTCTCTGATGGTCACTAGACTATAAGCCACCCACAGCTATTTGAAATTTCAAGATGGCGGCCATTTTTCAAGATGGCCACCACTTTAGTGGAGCAATTAGGCTTAAGAAATCATTTAGTTGGTGATACAAGCATGAAAATTGCCTTGAGCTGTCTCAAAGGGTCATTTGACAAGAAACTGCCCACAGCAACATACAATTTCAAGATGGCGGCAATTTTTCTGGATTACTGCCGCCCGCCATGTGGATCTTTAAATGGGTCATCAGGGTTCATTGAGGTAAGTTCATGCCTTAACCCTACACTTAGTCCGATCGTTCATCCAATGCCATTTATTTCCTGTGCGAACTAAAACCCCATTAACTAAAACCCCATTAACCTTGGCTCGGCTCTCCCGCGCCGGCACAACCTGTCAATTCAGGTGCGGCTATCTAACCGTTTTGGGGTAGATTAGACAGCATTTTGGATACTAACTTTACAATTAGCTGGCATTGAACCCCACTCTGAGTTTAACAGCAGTGATATATCACCAGTGTGCCCTGGTAGCGCAGATATTCACTCTTGTCTAATCTATCAATAATCAACAAATCAACACAACTGTATTTTGATGCGTTAAAAGTTGTTCTTTAGAATAATCTAAAACATATAAAATAAAATGACACCAAATCGTCCTTAATGAAAGAAAAAAAACAATACATTTCTATCGGAAAATTGATCTTTTGAGGATCCAGGGGTCGGCCATCTTGAAAATAGAAATTTCAAGTGGCTGAGAGTGTTTTCTTGTCAAGCAATCCTTAGAGACAGCTCAAGGCAATTTTCATGCTTGTATCACCAAGTAAATGATGTCTTAAGCCTAATTGCTCCACTAAGGTGTCGGCCATCTTGAAAAATGGCTGCCATCTTGAAATTGCAAGTAGCTGTGGGTGGCTTATAGTCTATTGACCATCAGAGACTGCTCATGCCAATTTTCATGCTTGTATCACCAAATAAACCACTATATCACTTAACTGCTCCACTAAGGTGTCGGCCATCTTGAAAAATGGCTGCCATCTTGAAATTTCAAGTGGCTCGGACAATTTTCTCGTCAAGCAATCCTTAGAGACAGCTCATGCCAATTTTCACGCTTGTATCATAAACTGAACGATTCTGCCAAACATAAGCACTTAGCCACTCCACTAGTGAGGCTATGTTGAGAATTTATAGATTAGATTAGATTCATTATCATATCATATGATTCATTATCATAACAGAATATGCTAATCAATGACTTGAAGATCGTTAACGATCAACATCAACTGCTCACCCTCAAAAAGTGACAATTTTAACATACTATAAAAACTATATGTGGGGTATTTTGAGCTGAAACTTCACACACACACTCTGGGGACATCAGAGACTTATTTTACATCTTGTAAAAAGGGGCAATCAACCACCCCTTTAAGAAATTCAAAGTTTAAGTAAGCAGAACTTGCAGATTGTTATTTTGTACTCATCCATTTTAATTACCCTTAACTTAATGGCACTCAATCGATTAATCTTAACTTGGGTTTTCTGAGTAAACAAGGCATAATATGGGAATAGCTCAGATTTTTACAACGAAGTTAAGACATGAAGTAAAGTTAACTAAAAAGTGTAAGTTACAGTGTAACAAACCTTGTAGCTCACAGCACGTCTGTCTTTTTAAGGTTTACAAGTTATCATTAAAAATCAATTCCCCTATGGAGAAAATGAATGGAGGCATTTTTATTTTCCCATCCCGACTGTTTTGCTCTATTCCAAGTCTCCTTCCGTGTTCCGCTGAAGATGAATGGGTAATGTATTTATCCCAGCTGATACTCGTAGAAGTGAACATCAGTAACGGTCAGTTAGTCCATTAGTTTGTAATTCCTGCAGTTAAAGTGGGCTGGCTTCAGTAATTGCAGGTTGTGTCTTTAAACATCAGCACAGTAATTTCAGATTTGTACTCGGGTCTTGATCAGGGATATAGCTGTGAGGCACTAGAGCTGGGATAAAAATACCTGTTGCGTGCTGTTGATGGTAATTAGGGCCGTCTCTCATAGACGACTCTTAGAGAGCTGCGGCTTCTGTCTTTGATTGGATCCTTCAGCTCGGCTGTCCATTAAATCTTGATTGGTCTCTCTCTCTCTCTCTCTCTCTCTCTCTCTCTCTCTCTCTCTCTCTCTCTCTCTCTCTCTCTCTCTCTCTCTCTCTCTGTGTGTGTGTGACAGAAAACCAGTGACCTGTTGAACAAAGCTAGCTGAACAAGTTTTAGAGTTGACAAATCCCAGGTGTAACGGAGGCCAGCTAGTAGTTGCTGTGCGAGTAAACCTCACTCCTCTGTCAAGAGACGCTCTTTTTTTGTGATTGTTGCGGGCAAAAATCATTGATTATGTGGCACATTTTCTTAAAAAATGCAATGGAAAATGCGGGATATTTATGCAAATTTATGCGATAAAACTTGCAAAAACTGCGGTTTGATGAAAAAGAGAAAAAAGCTAATATTTTTAATTGAATATTTAAGTTCTCATCTTGTTTTATTGAAGACCTTAATAAACACATGGCTCAATTTGGACCGTTTTCAAAACACAGCATCATGAAGCTTCGGAGCGTTATGAATCAGTGAGTCGATTCATGATTCGGATTGCGTGTCAAACTGCTGAAATACGTGACTTTGGCGATCCGAACCGCTGAATCGACTCATTGATTCATAACGCTTCAAACCGCTGAATCGACTCACTGATTCATAATGCTCCAAACCGCTGAATCGACTCACTGATTCATAACGCTTCAAACCGCTGAATCGACTCACTGATTCATAACGCTCCAAACCGCTGAATCGACTCACTGATTCATAACGCTTCAAACCGCTGAATCGACTCACTGATTCATAACGCTCCAAACCGCTGAATCGACTCACTGATTCATAACGCTTCAAACCGCTGAATCGACTCACTGATTCATAACGCTCCAAACCGCTGAATCGACTCACTGATTCATAACGCTTCAAACCGCTGAATCGACTCACTGATTCATAACGCTCCAAACCGCTGAATCGACTCACTGATTCATAACGCTTCAAACCGCTGAATCGACTCACTGATTCATAACGCTTCAAACCGCTGAATCGACTCACTGATTCATAATGCTTCAAACCGCTGAATCGACTCACTGATTCATAACGCTTCAAACCGCTGAATTGACTCACTGATTCATAACGCTCCAAACCGCTGAATCGACTCACTGATTCATAATGCTTCAAACCGCTGAATCGACTCACTGATTCATAACGCTTCAAACCGCTGCTTTGCGCGGTCTTTTGCTGTTATTTTTGTTGGCCAATGGGAGTTTGTTCTTCATCATGGTTTCACTGATATCTATGGTTTCTCCACGGGGTTTGCAGCTTTTCGATGACGTTCGCATCGGGTAATTACGTCACTTCAAAGCGTTCCCATGGCAACAGGGGGAAATGGCGGCTCTTGTGTGAAGTAAACAAACATTTTTCAACTTTCTGCTAATATATATATGTGACTTTTTTGCAACGAAAATTGCGGGGATTATGAAATCATGCTAGCCCGCATATTTTGCACACGGAAATAGGCAATTTACGCGGCGAAAGTGCGGCGTATTTGAAAAAATGCGGCCCCCGCATAAAAATGCGGACTTTGGCTGATTATGCATTAAATCATGCATAATCGTGTTTTTCTGGAGGGATTGATTAGAGGTTGTAGCCTTTAGCCTCCTTGTTAGAGCGTCCGACTCTCATGCCGGCGGACCCGGGTTCGAGTCCCGCTTGGAGTGGGGCGGTTTGAACAGGAGGGGTTATATTGGTGCTGTGACCCAGATGGGAATGAGGTTTAGGGGGGTTGAGTGTAACGGAGGGCAGCTAGTAGTCGCTGTGCGAGTAAAACCTCACTCCTCTGATCTCAAGAGACGCTCTAACGACTGACACTAGAGGTTGCAGCCTTTAGCTTCCTTGTCTCTCATGGACCCGGGTTCGAGTCCCGCTTGGAGCGGGTATGTGCTAACAGGAGGGGTTACACAGGCAGCAAGTTTAGTCACTTTTAATGTCACCATGAAATCATAATTGACAATTCTATTTTTTAATGGAATATTGCAGTGTTTATTATAATTGATTTCTCCATGTACATCATTAAGTAACACTTTCAAATAATGGTCCATCATTGATAGATAATATGCGGGAAGCAATACAGGACAAGTGAGTATTACTACATGAACACTTCAGCTACTACTATTAACTAATATGGAAACAAGATTAATAATCAGTGAGTAATATCAAATTTAGGACTGATATAGTTCCTTATTAGGTAATCAATAATCACTGAATGAGATTGGCCTCATCAAATTATGAAGAATTGCCAATTAATTACTAATCACAACATTATCATGTGTCTGAGATATAGATTCTCTGAATATAGTCATAAACTTCATCACTAATTAGTCAAGTGTTAATAGTGACCTGGACCATAAATGCAAAACATTTTTTCACTTTAAAATAATGGTCAAGATCACTAGTAGTTGACTAGGTAATCACAATTAGTGCATAATTAGTGAGGTAATTTATCCATTTAGTCATGAAACAGAAGTCTTTTCTTCTCTATTGTGCCGTATATCTGAATGAAACGCTTCCCAAACAAGAACAAATGTAGGGCGGGGCTTGATTTAGTCTGTGGGGAATTGATTGGATGGTTGTGGTTTGCTATTGGCTGATCTCATGTGAGTGACAGGTTGCAACGCCCTCGTCATCAGACAGAGAAGAGAAGAAGTTATTCTGAAAACAATAATGATGTGCACATCATGGTGATTTTAAAAGCTTCAAAAAAGTCACCCTTCCTAAAAGGCACCCGTCATACCTGACCCGTTTGTGTATAGCCCACTTATAGTATGTGTGTGGGACCATCATCACAGCTGTGATCACACACACACACACCGCTCCCTATCTTTATCTTCCTCTTCCTCCTCCTGGCCCTCTGCCCGCTCCGCTGCTAACCCCCGTGTTCGCAAATCACCGCTTCCCGTGTCAGCAGGTAAATTGTTTTGTCCTCCCGTTCCCCGCTTTCATTACCTTGTGTAAATTAAGCGATATGTCGTCCACCGGCGCGAGTCGCCGCACCCCGCGCCGCCACGCCAAAATCACGAGATTTGGCATAATAAATGAAGACAAACTGGCGCAGGCACTGCTCCTTCTCCTCGCCGACTCGCTTTCATTATTCGCTTAACTCGCCGGAGAAAATGACTTAACCCTGACCCGAGCATTACGTCCCATATTCACTCCAGATAAAAGCCTTTTTACGGCGGGCCCCCCACAATTTATATTCCGCCAAGGAGGCCTCTTCTCCCTGTCACTTTTCCAATCTCGGGCCCCCTCAACACACGTCATTAAACTTGTCGTTCCTTCCTGTATTTGTCCATCAGTCCTTTCCTTTTACATAAAAGGTGGCAGCATTATTCTGGGCTTTGATGGCGCCCACTCATTTTTTTCCCCGCCGCGGGATGTTTGATTGGAAGAAATATAGCCCGAGCGCCGGCTCTATCTCCTCTCCGCTCTGCTGCCGGAATCCGACGCTTGATGAAATAGTGTTCCTTTAGCAAGAATAATAAAAACAGACTTCTGCATTACAGGCCCAGAGCCCACAGGAACGAGAAAACCCCAATCTCTGCTCGGCCCTGACGGATTTTTATAGTCATACGGGCAGATAAATGGAAAGCGGCGAGCCGCGCGACGCGGAGATGCTCGGGATTCCACGACGTTCTGCAACGTGAAAGCATCCCTTACAGTGGCTGGAGAGAGGAACACGGGAAAAACATGTGGCATTTCTGATAAAATGATATTATGTTGCTTGTTTCGCCACACTTTCAAGGTGAAATGTCAGTGAGTGAATCTGGCAGCGTTTCGTTATGGTGGTTGTTGCATGTATCACGGCAGTTTGAAAATGAAATGTCTGCTTAAAGGTTAATGCTCTATAGTCAAGTCAAGTCACCTTTATTTATATAGCGCATTTTACAATGCCGTTTGTTTCAGAGCAGCTTCACAGTGTTAACAGGAAAGTAATGCAACAGAATTTGAGTGCAATGCGGGCAGATCAGTGATATAGTTGAATATTTAGTCTATACCCCAAACAATAAACCCTACACTCAGGAGTGGCGTTAGGGGGGTGCAGAGTGTGCCAGGCATATGGGCCCAGGACGGTAGAAGCGCCCCAAATTACAACTTTGGATATTTTTCTTACATACACGAACATGTTAACTAATAATATTGTAGTAAAATAAAATTTAAATCTGTGAATTGTAGAAAGTAAGAAGTGAACATGAGCACAGTCTCTTATTACTTCACGTGTTAAAGGGATTGTTCACCCAAAAACGAAATGTTGATGTTTATCTGCTTACCCCCAGGGCATCCGAGATGTAGGTGTGTTTGTTTCTTCAGTCGAACACAAATGAAGATTTTTAACTCCAACCGTTGCCGTCTGTCAGTCGTATAATGCATGTGAACGGGGATATTTTAGAGAGCAATGAGAGTAAAAACACACAGACATACGAATCCTTATTAAACCATGCGGCTCGTGGCGACACATTGATGTCATAAGACACGAAACGATCGGTTTCTGCGAGAAGCCCAACAGTATTTATGCTATTATTTTACCTCTTAACAGACGAATGTCATCTAGTTTTCCCAGCGCCATAACTTCCGGCGAATAAGGTCAAAATACTGGCGCGATCAAAGATCTATAAACGTAGATGCCTCATTCGACCGATCCGCGCAGGCACTAATGAGGAATCTATGTATATATCTATGATCGCGCCGGTATTTTGACTTTATTCGCCGGAAGTGATGACGCGGGGACGGCTGATGCAGAGCCATAGAAAAAAATGAAATACATTTTTAAATATGGATATTTTTCTTTCACAAACGCATCGATTCGCTTCAGAAGGCATTTATTAACACCCCAGAGCTGCGTGGAGCAGTTATTTGACGGACAGATACACTTTTTATGGACTTCAAAAACAGAGCAACTATTACTGCCATTATAAAGCTTGGATTAGCCAGAACATTTTTAATATAACTCCAATTATATTCGTCTGAAAGAAGAATGTCATATACACCTCGGATGATTTGAGGGTGAGTAAATCATGGGCTAATTTTCATTTTTGGTTGAACTATCCCTTTAAGTGCACAATAAAAGAGCACGATGGATGGAAAGAAGCACCTGTCAGGAGCACATAAATTAGGGATGAAGATGTTAAAAGTATGGAAGTTTCTCTTACGAATTGGTAGCCTGGCTCCGCCCTCCTACGTACTTCCGCTCATTGTCATTTTTCTTCAGTACTCGGTCTGGGACTGCGGTATATTCTCTGGTTTTCTCCGGTCAAATTTTAACCGGTCCAATCAGCGAACAGAGGGAGTGGCTGAGAACGATGACGTTGATGTTGTGCGCTAGTTTGAGATGACACATGTCATGACCAAACGTTAACGATTGGTTATGGCAGATCCAATAGTTAGGGATGCACCGAAATGAAAATTCTTGGCCGAATACCGAATGCGGTTTTTCTATTTTTTTCCATTTATTTTGCCAATTTTTTCACAATTGCATAAATTAGCTTTTTTACTATTTTGTCTTGCTTTTAAAATATATTACAAAAAAAAAAACAATTACAAAACTACAATTTAAAAATATTTATTGAACACTGAACAATTTTAGCTTTCTAGCAGACATTATACAAACAAAGCACAATAAAAAAAAAGTAAAAAAAAATAAAAATTATTTGGCCATCTTATCTTATCTTTGGCCTATTATGCCTACAGGTATCATAATCCAATCATAATCAAATTTTGTTTGTTTGTTCATGAGAGGTTTTGCGAGCCTGAATAAAACTATGGTGGTTTGGACAGTGAGTGGAGTCTGACTAACTTAAAACATATTGGCCGTTGCGTACAAGAGATCAACAACTGTGTCAGCGCTGCAGAAACACGTTGTAATGGATACATCTGACGTTCTACAGACACAAATATGCACTGGAGCATTTGCCAATATATCACAGTATCAGCTGAGGGTGCTCTTGCTTGCATTTGAGGGTGCTTAGACAATTCAGTTGTGTGTGCAGTGTGTGCAAACGGCCATTTCTGTGGGAAACAATAAATACTCTAAACCCCAAGTGGATTTACACAAACTGAGAAAGTCAAAAAGCGTTAGGTTGTGCCCCACTCTCCCCTATCTGATATTAATAAAGCACTTTGTCAAATTAACCTCAAATATTAAACATTGTGTGGTTGAAAACACTGAATAGTTGTGATAGCCCATATGAAAAGCACTGAGAGCGTGTCCTCTGGCTCAGCGACAGCCAAAGCGCGAAAGCACGTTTGAATATCATATATGTGATCGTATGCATCAATGGGTTAAAACCAATCTCGTTTTGGGGTGGAGGGGGGAAGAACTGAAATTACTTGAAATAGCCTTACATAAATGTTAACTAATAAATGATGTCAATTTCTTATAAAACGTCAAAAGAAAAACCAAATTCTGTCTTGCATTCCCCCCTTAAAACTCTTCATGGCGCCCCTGCTAACCATAACCGATATTGTTTGCACAAGCAAACATCGATAAACATGTATTTGCTGATCATCCATGTCACTTTAGCTGCCTCTGCAAGCCTTACGGCTCTTTTATCATGACATGTTGAGCTAGTTATGTGATGCAAACATCAAAATGTATTATTTTACAAATCATGCACTATGGTAAAAGTAACCACATGAAGGTACACTAAGTATTGGGACACCCCTCCAAATCACTGAATTCAGGTGTTCAATCACTTCCTGCAATTTCAGTTAAAAAGTATATACAGTGAGGAAAATAAGTATTTGAACACCCTGCTATTTTGCAAGTTCTCCCACTTGGAAATCATGGAGGGTCTGAAATTGTCATCGTAGGTGCATGTCCACTGTGAGAGACATAATCTAAAAAAAAAATCCAGAAATCACAATGTATGATTTTTTAACTATTTATTTGTATGATACAGCTGCAAATAAGTATTTGAACACCTGAGAAAATCAATGTTAATATTTGGTACAGTAGCCTTTGTTTGCAATTACAGAGGTCAAAGGTTTCCTGTAGTTTTTCAGCAGGTTTGCACTGCAGGAGGGATTTTGGCCCACTCCTCCACACAGATCTTCTCTAGATCAGTCAGGTTTCTGGCCTGTCGCTGAGAAACACAGAGTTTGAGCTCCTCTAAAGATTCTCTATTGGGTTTAGGTCTGGAGACTGGCTAGGCCACGCCAGAACCTTGATATGCTTCTTACAGAGCCACTCCTTGGTTATCCTGGCTGTGTGCTTCGGGTCATTGTCATGTTGGAAGACCCAGCCTCGACCCATCTTCAATGCTCTAACTGAGGGAAGGAGGTTGTTCCCCAAAATCTCGCAATACATGGCCCCGGTCATCCTCTCCTTAATACAGTGCAGTCGCCCTGTCCCATGTGCAGAAAAACACCCCCAAAGCATGATGCTACCCCCCCCCCCCCATGCTTCACAGTAGGGATGGTGTTCTTGGGATGGTTCTCATCATTCTTCTTCCTCCAAACACGTTTAGTGGAATTATGACCAAAAAGTTCTATTTTGGTCTCATCTGACCACATGACTTTCTCCCATGACTCCTCTGGATCATCCAAATGGTCATTGGCAAACTTAAGACGTGCCTTGACATGTGCTGGTTTAAGCAGGGGAACCTTCCGTGCCATGCATGATTTCAAACCATGACATCTTAGTGTATTACCAACAGTAACCTTGGAAACGGTGGTCCCAGCTCTTTTCAGGTCATTGACCAGCTCCTCCCGTGTAGTTCTGGGCTGATTTCTCACCTTTCTTAGGATCATTGAGACCCCACGAGGTGAGATCTTGCATGGAGCCCCAGTCCGAGGGAGATTGACAGTCATGTTTAGCTTCTTCCATTTTCTAATGATTGCTCCAACAGTGGACCTTTTTTCACCAAGCTGCTTGGCAATTTCCCCGTAGCCCTTTCCAGCCTTGTGGAGGTGTACAATTTTGTCTCTAGTGTCTTTGGATAGCTCTTTGGTCTTGGCCATGTTAGTAGTTGGATTCTTACTGATTGTATGGGGTGGACAGGTGTCTTTATGCAAACAGGTGCATCTAATTTAGGATAATAAATGGAGTGGAGGTGGACATTTTAAAGGCAGACTAACAGGTCTTTGAGGGTCAGAATTCTAGCTGATAGACAGGTGTTCAAATACTTATTTGCAGCTGTATCATACAAATAAATAGTTAAAAAATCATATATTGTGATTTCTGGATGTTCTTTTTTTTGATTATGTCTCTCACAGTGGACATGCACCTACGATGACAATTTCAGACCCTCCATGATTTCCAAGTGGGAGAACTTGCAAAATAGCAGGGTGTTCAAATACTTATTTTCCTCACTGTAAATGTTTATTTGTGTTGAAAACGTCCGATGGCTTGTCTAGATCAGACCGTTGTATAAATAATGTTTGTGTGCTAACATTCTGAGAACATCACATTGAACATTGAAACGTTACCGGAAGAGCGTTTGTTAATAACTTTGAGAGAACCTTTCCAGAACGTTCGCCGGATTACTGCTAGTGCAGATCTGGCTCAAATACACACAGAAGAATATTAAGAAGAAAACCTCGGCTTCATTCTTTCCATATGAAAGTTTCACAAGGTCGTTGAAAAAGTCAGCTCTCCACACAACACCTGCATACAAATCCACTTCCTTGTTCGCAGCACGCCGGGTCTTAAAGCGATCATTATTACCATACAAATAGACAGATCTATTTAACAACTACCTTTTTATCACAGAGCACTTATTCTTTAGTGTTGCTCTGTGAAAGGCATTGAAATGCAGCCGCCGAGCGCCGTGCGCTTGATAAAGGCCGGGAGCAATAGATGGAGCATGGCTGACATCTTCTTAAGAGATGATAGGAGAGCCAAATCAAATAGGATGGAGCAGTCACTCTCGCGGCAGATAGGTGTTTCATTTCTGCCGGGCCGCGTCGGCATCCCCAGTGACTTCCTGCCCGGGGAAGATATAGCTCCCTTGGACTTTATCCATTATTCCAGCTCTCAGCGCTTCTCTACACTCCTGTTTTTGTTCCAGGCCGAGTACTGTTTTCCCTACTTTGATGTCAATCTTGGAATTTGCTCTGGCTTTCATTATCGATAGCCTGTGGAAGTCAATTATGTTTTTTTATTAAACGTAATTGATTGTGAGTGAACGAGACGTGAGTCGTGTATTTTGAATCTCTGGTTCCGGTTAAAAGTTTCTCACCCCATGAGGCTCTTAAACTCTTTCCCATGTTGCCAAAAACGTCACATTTGAAGACTTGAACAACCGATGCAGTGACCGCACATCAGTTCTGTATCAACACTATGAAGTCTATTTGATACGCATGCTTGGTTTTAAAAAGTGGATGGGACAGGTGTGTGTGTGTGTGGGGGGGGGGGGGGGGGCGGATAATACAATGCTATATCAGATATTTGTGCAATACATGGGTTCAGTTTAACCCTTTAACCGTCACCCCCTTTTTGAGAATACACATGATGCACTATCCAAACTTAAAGGGCTGTAATTCAAGAATGATTTGGAATAAAGACCAAAGTTTGGTCTCGTTTTAAAGACGACACTCTGCAGATTATTGCTGAAGTGCAAGCAATTCAAAATATGAAAGAGTTATGGAAGTTTAAATGAAAAAATACTGTACTAAATATTTTTTATTTCATATAAAATATATATTTTACAAAAAAGAATTTACTCTAAAATTACTATAAAATCAAAGCCATATGTCTAACCAATTTGTGTTCCAAATTTGAAGTTGATATCACAAAAATTAAAGTCCCCATGAGATTGTGTTTAGGCGCTGTACCAAAAATAGCCACCGGGTGTCATTCAAATTCCATTGATTGTTTTTTTGATGCATTTTCCTGTAAATTTCTGTCCAAATATCACTTCCATCACAAAACTGTCACCAAATATGGACCCTTGAGACTCAGACCTTTCCGACGATATGTGTCAAGATTGGAAAAGATTTTGAATATAAAGTAGTTAAAATAATTGTTGTAATATGAAACATGACACCGCCCACTAGGGGAGGAGCCCGCTAGAATAATTTAGAGTAAGGTTTCCATGGTAACACAATGTCCGATTTCAAAACGGTTTTCACAGGATCAATTTTGAGTTTGTAAGCTTTCAAATGATACCTAATTTATGGTAATTACTAAAATATATGATACGAAAAAAAGGCGATCAAAAAAAGAGCGCCAGGCGTCCCAGGCGTGGGACGGTGACAGTTAAGAGGTTAATGACATAGAAACAACACAGTCCAGCGCCAGATCGCCTCTTATTCAACCAACAGACAAAATGAATGTTCTGCTAGTAACTGGAGATGTTTTAGTTGTATTACACTGCAAAAAATGCTTTTCTTACTTAGTATTTTTGTCTTGTTTTCAGTCCAAATATCTGAAAAATCTTACATCAAGAAGCATAAGCAAAAGTTTTTGTCTTATTTTGGGGGAGTTTTTGCTTATAATAAGATAAATAATCTGCCAATGGGGTAAGCAAAATAATCTTAATTCAAACAGAAAACAAGATTATTTTGCTTACCCCATTGGCAAAAACTTCCTTCATTTTGAGTTATTTTCCCCCAAAATAAGACAAAAACTTTTGCTTATGCTTCTTAATGTAAGAATTTTTAGATATTTGGACTGAAAACAAGACAAAAATACTAAGTAAGAAAAGCATTTTTTGCTATTAGGAAGGTACATCCATGCCGCGAGATTTCAAAAAAGTGGTGGGGACAATATCGACCCTGGCAAAAATTGGTGGGGACATGTCCCATCCCACCCATAAATTACATCTATGTTCACTATTAATCACATTTAATGTAAATATGCTGGATATGGCTGATAAGTTCTTGCGTTTATTGTCGATGAGACTCGGTGAGATGGAGATAGTTTCAAAAGGAGGTTCAACCAATTCTGAGTTGCTTTACCCTGAGATGGGAAACTCTTGAGTTTTGGCTTTCAGAGCAGCTGAATCGAGCTAGTTCAATCAACTCTGAGTAATAATAATGTTTGCATTGGGATTATTTTTCTTAGCCAAGTGGCAGATCATTTTACTTGTTTTAATTAAAATGTGCTTAGTTTAGATTTTAGATTTAGATTTTTAGATATTTGGACTTGAAATAAGACACAAATACTCAGTATGAAAAGCATTTGTGCAGCGTGAGTGAACGAATTAAGTATTTAAACACTGCTGGCGCTTTAAAAAGGGGAAGGAGACCGAAAGATAACCTGCTCCTGACCTGGGGCCTGTACCATGAAGCCGGTTTAGCTGGCTAGCCAGATATGTTTAAGCTTAGTTTGTGCTAATCCTGGGTTTTAGGTATCATAAAAGAGGCTTGGCTTTTAGCAGTGTTCATCTCCATAGTAACTTACGCTCCAGGGCAGGTTATGTTCTGGATAAGAGATCTCAAACTGAAATTGGACCAATCAGCTGTGAGTAAAGTGCCACACCTCTGATGCAATAAAGTCACTGCCCCTGTGAACTCATGAACAAATGCACAGGAAGCGATTGACAAATGAATGTAAGGCAGAGTTGTGTGTTTGTGACATAAAAACATGTGTGTGGATATTTATTTTATTCACAAATGTCATTGTATTTATTTGTGAATCTAATTCATTTTTGTGAAACTCCTGCATATATTTGTGGATCTCATTCTATTTATTTGTGAATTTATTTAATTTTTGTGAATCTATTTACATTTATTTGTGGATAATAATCTATTTGTTTGGAATAACGTAACAAATCTACCCGCATAGATAACGCCGAAATCAGCTCATAAACGTTCACAGAAAAGACCAAGTAGCAAGAGCTGGTAAAAAGAAAGTCAACAACAACAGATTAGACGACAAAACCCCGTCAGAATTAGATTCAAATAGTTCTAGATGGACATGTACAACAAACAGGGACAGCTCGTCTGCAGTGTGTGTGAGTGTGTGTTTGTTAAGGTAGTTCTCTAATAGCTATGGCTATTAATAATTTATTCATTTATAAATTTCCATGTTTTTTAAATATAATACACTGCTGATATTAATGAGCTGAATATATATTGTGTTTGTAGGTTGGGTGTTTTATAGAAATGTGTGCAGTTATACAATATAAAACTTTAAAGGCCGTTTTCTCAGAATGAGTTTTTCCTCACACTCAGAGTCAGATGATCTACTTCAGTAGCAGCTACAAGCACCAACTCTTCCAGTCTTACACTGAACTATATTCTGAAGGCTTTTCCAGAGGGATTTGTTGATACATCATTCCTATCCTGAGTTATAGGTCCTTTAACTCCAAAAAACAAGGCGAAAATTGATTTTTAAAGGCTATTGTCAGTATTCTCTAAATGACTAAAGCACAAAATAAGATACCCAGAATCCTCTCATCTCATCTAATATGTCAACAAATACAACCGAGGATTTTAAACCTGATCCTTTCCAATTTCCAGATTTTGTTTTCGGAAATGTATGCTAATGAGTGTATATTTAAGGATATAAGGCCTCATTTGCATATTAAAACATTAATTTACACCAAACTTGTAATAATTTTTTTTTCTTATGTCTATGCCAGTAATAAACTGGAGAAGTTTTACAGGGATATCTTGTAATTTAAAAAAAAAATCCCTATTCACCTGTAGTGTCTCGCCTTAAACCGTGATATAAAGTATAAATACTCATTTATTTCTGTTTTTATACATTTCTTTGTATATTTATGTTTTTTTTTTTTTTTTTTTTTTTACATTTCTTCATGTATATTTATGTGTTTGTTTATGTGTGTTTGTTAAGGTAGTTCTCTTAAGGTAGTTCTCTAATAGCTATGGCTATTAATTCATTTATAAATTTCCATGCGTTTTAAATATTATACACTGCTGATATTAATGAACTGAATATATATTGTGTTTGTAGGTTGGGGGTTTTATAGAAATGTATGCAGTTATACAATATAAAACTTTAAAGGCCGTTTTATTTATTGATGTATTATTAAGTCAGCTTTGGTTCCCTTTCGAAAGGGAACGAGACACTGCGTCAGCTTTTGCTTACGCTACGGGGGAACGCCTCCAGGGTGACTGGTGCCTGAAATCACATTGAATCACGTCAATCCTATTGACCGGCGACAGCCTATGATGTCATCAAGGCGCGACCAGGAAGTATATAAGGGCGCCTTGCCAACATGACAGTATCTTTTCGTCTTCAGGGACTGTTTTGCCTGTCTTCACGTGAAACGTCTACAAGAAGGATAACTCGAGCAGAGGATGGGTGAGTCAGTTAAAAATGCTGAAGCTTTTCTAACCATCCTGTCCCATGTACGGGGAGTTGCTGGAAGTCATGGAACGCGCTGCGGGCAGACTGCAGCTGCCTTTGCGGTGCGTGAGGAGAAAGGCTGAGCGTCCGAACAGTTCGGACGATCGGTTTCTCTCCGCCCATGACTTCTCAACTCCTGGGAGTCTTCCATTCCTTCCGGTTCTGCATCAGCAGATCTTGAGGGAATGGAAGGAACCATACTCAGCCCCGCATCTGTCGACGTCGGCGAGCTAAATGTCGCTGATGTCGAGGGACTGCCTGGCTGGGTGTGTGTCGGGGGCCGCCCGTGGATGAGATGTGATGTTTATCTCGCCTCTGGGCGGCCGGCGACACTGTGGCTCCCACCCTGCCGGTCTAACGCTGAATGGCAGGGCGTACATGTCAGTGGGTCACGCTGCGGAGCACACCACAGCTGTGTTGCAGGCTTACCAGGCAGACCTGCTGAGGGACCTCGATCAGGGGGAGGGACCCCCTGAGGCGGTAGTCGAGTCGCGCCGGACCGCGGTTTTCGCTCTCCGGGTCACCGTACAGATAGCGCCGATGGCGGCGACGGTGGCCACGGAGAGACATCTGTGGTTAAACCGTCTGGACATCGGGGAGAAAGAAGTCCTTTCTCCTGGATGCCCCGGTTTCGCAATCCGAACTTTTCGGCACCTCCGTAGATGCGGTGGTGGGAAGGTTCGGAGAGGCGAAGGCGCGCTCAGCAGCATTTAGAATATGCATCCCGCTGAGGTCCGGGACCGCGCCCAGGCAGTCGGGTGTCCCCGGCCCGTCCCAGTCTGAGGGCTGGAGACGGGAACAGCAAGCCAGCGTCGCCTCTCAAGCGCCCCCCCCCCGACAGAGGACTGGGGCGCAGGGGAGGCGGGACACCCGCAACAGGAAGAGGAAGGAAGCCGGGGCTGGTAACCGGAACCAGCGCAGGCAGCGGACTCCGCCCTCGAGGACGCGGAGATGAAGGCTGCCTTTTTTCCCTTCCTCTGGCTTTTCCCCGGGCGCTTTACATCAGGCCGGTGGGCCTATGATGAGCAGAAAATGTGAGATTCTGCCGGCCCGCCTGGTTTGTTTGTTAAAAGCGCCCCCCTCAGGATGGCGGGCGGATACTAGCTCGATGGCTGGGTTGAAGCACCGCGAGGAGCGATTGGTGAGTCCCCCTCTATGAGGGCGAAACATTTTCAAAACTATGTTTTTCAGGACTTTTGTACCGTCGCTCCCCTGAGGGATTGCTTGGGGAAATTTTGGATCATCGTCGCAGGGCCTGCAGCTCCCCGTGAGTAAGCTAAGAATGATCTTCTTTGCAACATTATGTGGTTGTGTATGTATGCCTCACTTTTGCTAGTTGAGTCTTGCTGCCTCTCCGTGTATGTTTTCCCCACTGATGTGGGTAACTGAATTGCGCTCTTGCCCGAGGGTTTGTAGTGTCGGGGGCGAGCTGTGTTTTTCCTAGCGTAAAAGTGTGAAGTAGCTGAAGACCGGGTATGCACTTTTGCATGAGCTGTAGTGAGATCTGCGCCCAGCTCTGCGGGGCTTTGGGAAAAGGGTTTTCGGGGCCTCATTGTGTATTATTAGAGGTGATAATATTTCTTTCCCGAGCCCTGAGTGGATCTAGTGCAGACTTAGGTCGCACCACTTGGCCTAGGTTCCGTCAAGGATGGGGGCGTTCCCTTCTAAGGAAGGTTGTTCGCCCCTGGCCTGTCTTGATATAAACAGGGCTTGTTATGCATCCTTGACCTAACCTCCTCTTGTTACAGAGTTGTCCGGCCAAGGCCCGCCCCCTTCTCTGCGTTCTGGGGTTACGAGTAACGCAGTCGAGGTGTTGCAGGAGACAGCGACTTTGCCAGTGGTCGTGGGGCGGAACGAAGCGTCTTTCGCCGGTTTGCGATTAGACTTTATCTGCTGTTTCCGCCTTTCAGAGCTTGGTGGCCGCCATCTTTTGGTGGCCCCGGCCTCTTCCTGGAGGATGGTTCGGCCGGTGGGTTCTATTTTTTCTATGAAAAAGTAATGTTTACCCTTGCTTTATGTCTCTGCTCCACCTTCTTTAGGGCTCGGGGTAAGCTGAACATCGGATAAACCGATGTTTACGGTTCTGGTCGGATGATCCCCTGAGGCCCGAGCATTGCCATTGGCTGACGCCCTCGCATTACGGTTGGCCGCTGCATGGGAAATAAGACAGCCGCCCCGAGGCAGGTGACGTAAGTTGTACTCCCCTCGCTTAGAGGGTTTTTGTTAGCACTTCTGCTGAGTACACTGCTGTTGGCAATGTGATTAGGTCCATGTCTGTAGGCACTGCCTGAGAGACTGCGCCGTCTTGGGGGCCCTAGGGCAAAGTGAGAACTTGTTTCCTAGTTACCTCCGGGAAGGACCAGCCCCAGGTGCGGGTATAAGAGCCAGCTGGTTGTTGGTAGCCAGCTTGGGCGGTCTGGGCAGCAGGACTTCAGGACAGGTAGTAGGCATCAACCGGCCTCCTTGCAAGAAGTCTCGACTTGGGAGGATTTTCTCCACTGGTGTCGACGTCAGCAGTAACCTCGTCAACTAGCTCCCTGGGGACGAGTTCCCAGGTGATATCTGGATTTCCAGGCCTTTGTCAGCAGCAGACAGCTGCCGTCAGCCCAGGTGCAGCAGCCAGCCTTCTTAAAGGCCTCCCTGAGGGGTAGGCTCCTGGTTTGGGTTATCTTCGCTCAGGTGGAGGCCACGTTTGGCCTCCCTGAGAGCCTGCTTGGTCAACAGGCGCTGCCTGGTCTCCCCCGAGGGGGCGCCACCGGCTTTAAGCCCCTCGATGGCTGGTACGTGCTGCTAATAGGTGGTAGGCGTTACCTGGCCTCCCTAAGAGCCTGCTGTGGGGTAAGCAGGCTCACCTGACCTCCTCTGTGGGGGCGTTCCTGGGCTCCAGTCACTGGAGGGCTAGCATGAGTGCTAGTAGGTAGTGGGCCGCAATCGGCCCCCTGAGTGACCTTCCTGGCTGTGGCGGTGAGCAGGAAGTGCTATGAGTAGCACAGTCTGCTATCAGGTGGTAGGCATTGGGCCTCCCTGAAGGCGAGCTCCCGCTCTGAGACGGGTGGCATGTTCTGCTATCAGGTGGAGGCATTGCGCCTCCCTGAAGTCGTTCCCCGGTCCCCAGTTTCGGTACAGGTTACCGGGTGGAGGTCCCTCTCGGCCTCCCTGGGGAACGAGTTCCCTAGGCGGGAACACACAACTGGCTTTACGCTGACAGCTAGTGGTCACCTGCTATCAGGCGCCGGTCTCTTGCCGTTCGCGAGACCTGAAGGCAGTGTGCTTACCCTAGCACGACGAGACGTTACTGCTGCTATGCGGTCCCCACAAGAGGGGACTTTCATAGTTTGCCTGCGGCATGGGTACCTACCGGGCAGGCTTATGGGCTCCTCTCAAGTGAGGGTCTGTTATGAGCTTACGGCCGCCTGGCGCTGATTAGGGTTGTAGGCCCCTCGGGGCCTCCCTGGTATGATCAGCCTGTAAGGCCTCTGGCCTCCTAAGCACGTTTTAAAGTAGGTGCTTGGTAGATCCGAGGATTGAGCGGCTGAACTCCCCTCGCTAGCAAGGGTTATAAAGCACTTCGCTGAGCGCCGCTCTCCGGGATAACCCGTCTCTGAGATCCGGCTAGTGGATGTCACTGCCTTTCTTGCAGCACCCTAGCGGGATGCCTTTTCATAGGCGTGTACCAGAGGCTCTGTACACTACAGACAGGGTTGACCGTATTACGTGTCCCATAGCAGACTGGGTCACCAGGTCAGGTCTCCCTGGTGGCATTCGGTGAGGACCTCCCGAATAGTGACTGGCATAGGGTTCCCTCGAGTTCCCTTGCCACGTTCCCTTAAAGGGACCCCTTCTAAGTCGAAAGGGTGGTTCCAGGCCTTCGAGCAGGGCCTGGGAAGGACCTCGTGTGTGAGGGTTCATTCTTGGGCGATAGCTTGGGCTAAGACCGTAGGGAGCGCTGTCACTGACAGCCTAATGTGACCAGAAGGGGAGTGATTCAGGCATTTCAGTAGAATTTGCTTGTCTTGACAGTTGTCACTGCCTATGGGCATGCACTCCCGTCGGCATGGCGTAGTGGGTATATCGTTCCCCGTAGCGTAAGCAAAAGCTGACGCAGTGCGAGTTCCCTTTCGAAAGGGAACGTCTCAGGTTACAAATGTAACCTTTGTTCCCTGAGAACAGGGAACGAGACACTGCGTCGCTGTGCCATGCCGCAGGGCCTGCCTGCCAAAACAGTCCCTTCAGACGATTAGATACTGTCATGTTGGCAAGGCGCCCTTATATACTTCCTGGTCGCGCCTTGATGACATCATAGGCTGTCGCGTGATTCAATGTGATTTCAGGCACCAGTCACGCTGGAGGCGTTCCCCCGTAGCGTAAGCAAAAGCTGACGCAGTGTCTCGTTCCCTGTTCTCAGGGAACAAAGGTTACATTTGTAACCTGAGACGATTTCCATACACGTGTCTTTCTGCTGTCAAATCTGACCTGATTTATCAATAATGATATTGTTAGTAATATTTCACCTGAGCTTTACTTGATTATCCATCATCATTTATTATAAAATCAAGAGTATCAAATATGATCATCAGGTTTATTAGTTCATCTGTCAGTCATCATTGCATTATATGTTTCTTATAATTATATAAAAATATTTATATTTTACATTATATATTGGCAGATATTGATATGCATATCATGTATATATCTCCTATAAAGACTCAGAATTTCATATTTTTGTCCATATTAATATCAGCATCTGCACCAAATTGCATATTTCTGAATAAAATTGAACTGTTTTTTCTCCATATTCTCGATTATATGAGCCATAAACGCTGATGTATCAGATATGATACTCAAAAAACACATGCATTTTTATATATTTAGTCTAAACATTATTAGTTCATCTGTCAGTCATCATTGCATTATGTTTGAAAACTACAGATCATAAAACTAAGCATTAAATATCTTACTAAGACTTATTATTGGTAGATATTGATATGCATTTTATGTATATATCTCGTATAAAGACTCAGAATTTCATATTTTTGTCCATATTAATATCCGCATCTGCAGCGGAGTTAGGAGTTTGCTTTCCTATGGGATATTAGGTTTTATGTGAAATATTAGTGGTTGTACATATTGCTAAGCATATCCTCTGATCTCCGTCCGAAGCAGATCCTGCCAGAACCACCACAGGAAGAAACCCTTCGGAGCAAACGTCCCCGCGAGAGGAGCCGTGAATGGCAGAATGGATGAAAACCAAGCAGAACCCAGACAATACAACGCAGAGAAATCAGCAGGACGGAACAAAGAGTGAATTTTAAGTGTGTTAAGACACATTCCCTGAAACTGTGTGTGTCCTGAGGGGGGCCGGATTCTAAACTGGTAATTGTTAGCCCTGAAAGAGACACTTTTCTGATACATTTGGTTGTGAATCGCTTGTTCGGAGTGTGTTTTAAGTCAGGCGTCTGCCTCGATGCTCAAGCGTCCCTGAACAATGAGGGCCCCGGACCCCGCGTGTCCCTCGGGCTTTGGTGAGCGGCGGCCCGAGGGCCGGGTGTGGAGGGAGCCGCGCTGCTAAATGTGGAGGGGACAGATAAGGGCTCCGCCGCGCCGCGAGGCCTTTCCCCACGAGCCAGAAGGGAAATGTGCAAATATTAAGAGGAAGATGAGGCCGATTAAACGTGCTTTGTGCTCTCGTTAACCACTCCGCTTGACTTCATCCTTCCTCTGGTTTCAGCTGTGGGGTTTTCTCTCTTTAAAATCTTTATTTCTTGTAGAGGGGAGCACAGCGGGACACGGGGCTACTTTAGCATCATTACCAAATGCTATTTACTGTTAAAACATGCTATCAAAATCCAAAACCTTGTTAGCAACATGCTAATTTATGATAACAAAATGCTAAAATTTGTTAACAACATGCTGAACAATGTTAGCAAATTGCTAATTAATGCTAGCAAAATGATAAACAATGTTAAAAAACTAAACAATGTTAGCAAATTGCTAATTCATGTTAACAACATGTTAAGCAATGTTAGCAAACATGTTAAACAATGTTATCAAATTGCTAATTAATGCTAGCAAAATGATAAACAATGTTAAAAAACTAAACAATGTTAGCAAATTGCTAATTCATGTTAACAACATGTTAAGCAATGTTAGCAAAATGTTAAACAGTGTTATCAAATTGCTAATTAATGTTAGCAAAATGTTAAACAATATTAGCAGCATGTTAAACAATGTTATCAAATTGCTAATTAATGCTAGCAACATACTAATTCAGACTAACAACATGCTAATTAATGTTAAAACATGCTATCAAAATGGCAAACTTTGCTAGCAAAATGCTAATTAATGCTAACAAAATGCTAAAATGGGTTAACAAACATGTTAAACAATGTTAGCAAATTGCTAATTCATGTTAACAACATGTTAAGCAATGTTAGCAAAATTTTAAACAATGTTAGCAAAATGTTAAATAGTGTTATCAAATTGCTAATTCATGTTAGCAACATGTTAAACAATGCTACCAAATTTCTAATTATTGCTAGCAACATACTAATTCAGACTAACAACATGCTAATTAATGTTAAAACATGCTATCAAAATGGCAAACTTTGCTAGCAAAATGCTAATTAATGCTAACAAATTGTTAATTCATATTAGCAAAATAATAAACAATGTTAACAAAAAACTAAACAATGTTAGCAAATTGCTAATTCATGTTAACAACATGTTAAGCAATGTTAGCAAAATGCTAAACAGTGTTATCAAATTGCTAATTCATGTTAGCAAAATGATAAACAATGTTAGCAAAATGTTAAGCAATGTTAGCAAACATGTTAAACAATGTAACCAAATAGCTAATTAATGCTAGCAACATACTAATTCAGACTAACAACATGCTAATTAATGTTAAAACATGCTATCAAAATGGCAAACTTTGCTAGCAAAATGCTAATTAATGCTAACAAATTGTTAATTCATATTAGCAAAATAATAAACAATGTTAACAAAAAACTAAACAATGTTAGCAAATTGCTAATTCATGTTAACAACATGTTAAGCAATGTTAGCAAAATGTTAAACAGTGTTATCAAATTGCTAATTCATGTTAGCAAAATGATAAACAATGTTAACAAAATGTTAAACAATATTAGCAACATGTTAAACAATGTTACCAAATTGCTAATTAATGCTAGCAACATACAAATTCAGACTAACAACATGCTAATTAATGTTAAAACATGCTATCAAAATGGCAAACCTTGCTAGAACATGCTAATTAATGCTAACAACATACTAAATTTCGTTAACAACATAAAAAACAATAAAAATGTGCAAATATTAAGAGGAAGATGAGGCCGATTAAACATGCTTTGTGAAAGGAACTCTTAATGCTTCACCAAGACATTTTGGACAATTTCATGCTCCCAACTTTGTGGGAACAGTTTGGGGACGGCCCCTTCCTGTCCCAGCATGACTGACCAGTGCACAAAGCGTCGCTCCATAAAGACATGGATGAGCGAGTTTGGTGTGGAGGAACTTGAGTCCTGACCTCAACCCGATTGAACACCTTTGGGATGAATTAGAGCGGAGACTGAGAGCCAGGCCTTCTCGTCCAACATCAGCGCCTTCACTTCTAGAAGAATCCCCATAAACACACTCCTAAACCTTGAGGAGAGCCGGAAGAGCTGAAGCTGTTAGGGTGCGTTCACACCGGACGTGATTCGCGCTAGTGATTTACATGTTAAGTCAATGCAGAGACGCGAAATGGCATTCTGCGGCGCGATTCGCGCGAATGAGGCGGCAAGATTTGCGCGATTCGCGCGATTGAGGCGGCGCGAATGACGCGAATTGAGCGTTTTGAACGCGCGAATCGCTCAAGTTGAAAAATCTGAACTCTGGCGGATATTTCGCACCACGTTAACCAATCACGAGCTTGCTCTAGTAGTGACGCATTTACAAGCGGAGGCAGAAATCCCAACAACAATGGAGGACAAGATAATCGTGGCCGTATGTGGATACCCGGAGCTGTATGATACATCATCCTATCACTACAGGAACAGGAATAAAAGGAATAAAAATGATCTTGCTTGGAAGAAAGTGAGTTATTGTGAGCCATTGTGAGCCAAGTGAGCCATTTCCCAACGAGACTGGAGCAGAAAAAAAGAGCCAGAGCCAGCGGCAAATGTGAGAAGGACTAGCCGAGGAAAGGCGGGTCTCGCCGGGTAAAAGAGCGCGGAATGTCACTGATCGCCTGGATCTCACAACTCCGAAAACGCCAGATAAAATGCTCAAATAGGCACTCTTTTTATAAATTAACCACAGATTTGAGCTTTAAACAACTATATTATCACCTGAAAAAGTCTTTAAACCACGTTTTGTCACACATTAATAGTAGTATTTTTTACAAAAAAGACGTCAAGTGACCGAGACGAACTGGCTCATATAGGCTCATATAGGGCAGAAGCCCCTCCCATGACGCGAATTCGCGTCTGTTGTGTAGTTGTCACACGCGAATTTCATGCGCGATTCGCGAGAATTATTCGCGCGAATCGCGTCCGGTGTGAACGCACCATTAGAGCTGCAAAGGGTGGGCCGACTCCATATTAAACCCTACGGATGAAGAATGGGATGTCAGTTCATGTGCATGTGAAGGCAGGCGTCACAACACTTTTGGCGATATATTGTATACGTTAATTAATGTTAACAATATTTTTCTTTCTTTCTCTTTCCACTTCACACACTTTCCAAATTTCCTACAGCTTTGCCAAGCCAAACTTTACTCGTCTGGTTTTAGTTCATGTTTAATTTATTTCAAGTAGTAATATTTTTTATGGTTTTAGTGTTAGCTGATGATAATAAGGTTGATTGGGACACTTTTTGCCATTAAGATGACTTGGGAAAAGGGTCAACCTGAATTAACCCTATATATTTTGTGCATTGCTGTGCGTTTCAAGCTGAAGAGTGTAATTTCTTCAGCACCAAACAGTATCACAAAAGCGTCCACACAGGATTCATAACCACCCGCATGTTCTCTTGGTTCAGATCAGATCTTGAGTCGCTGGTTTCTAATGTTGAGATCTGAAGGATCTGAAGAGCAGCAGCTGCAAAACAGAAAGATTCTCACATTTAACTCCTAACATTAGTTAGTATCTATCGTCCTGGATGGAACGAGTTTCCTTGGGCACTCATTTGTGCTCATCAATGTGTGGTCAAGAAGCAAACTGAGTATTTCTACATCAAAGTATCTTCATTCTGCTCCATGATATGAGTCCTCTAAAAACAAGCACACACAGGAGGTAATCAGTTCTTCTGAATAAGCGGTGATGTTCTCGCTTCTGTGTTTTGTTAGTATCCTTGCTGCTGCATTTAGAACGAGCTGAGGGGGATTTAGTCTGAGTCGCGCATTACAATAATCAATTCTACTAACAAGCGCATGTGCTTGTGCTTCACCTTGAGATGAAAACGGCCCAACTTTCACGTGATTCTTAAAAGGACGTGCAGGAGTTTTGATACCGACTTGTCAATATTTCAATTTTCAACTGTAAAACGTTTTTTCATTACAAATGAATGAAATGTCTTTAATTATTTGTATCAATTTGAAAAATACTAAAAAATGTCTTGATTACCTATATTGTATGTAAAGAGCAGAGGCCCTATAACTGAACCCTGTGGAACACCGCAATATATCCTCTAAAGAGTCCGTTTACAAGCAGCAGAAAGCCAACTTCATGCGATGCACGTACAGTAAACAATAATAATAACTAGAATGTACATTTCAATAATCATTTAAGTATCAATTTGAAAAATACTTGTCATGTCTTGATTACCTATATTGTATGTAAAGCAGTGTTAATTTCGTTGACGAATAATTTTCGTCAACGACCTTTTTTCACTGACGAAGACGAGACGATAACTAAATAAAAACTAGTGTTGGATGATAAAAACTATCACGAAAATCAACTGTCATTTTCGTCAACAAATAAAAACGAGACGAAAATGTTCGGGAGGGACGATTAGGGAAGAGATCCAGTCAGAACTGATGTCCTGTGTAACAGATGCGCACATTTGAGTTGAGCTGATCTAACCGCTGGAGAACACGGCGCTGTTGCTCTTCTACAGGCTCATCCCCGATCAAGAGCGGCTCAATCACTGAATAACACACATTTATGCCAGGCAATTGTTTATGAACTAATGCTGATGAATAATGACAATGTTTACTTTACCATGTTTATATAGTAATGTGTTTTAGACGGTTGTGACAACGCATATTTTATCTCCTCATCTGAACTTGAATGAGCAGCTGCCACTGACATTTCAAAATAAGAGTCCTGGTGTATTTCGAGCTTGTTTATCATTAAAAGTCACGCATTATATATTCGTTTTTGCTTACACAATAAACTGTATTTAATTTCATTCCCATTTAATTCATAGTCAGGAGGAAAGACCAGTATTTGACACATAATAAATAAAGTATCAGGGTTATAATAGTTCACTAAAACCATTTAAAAAATCTTCATTACTTGAAATTAAATAAATGTTAACTGAAATAAAAAAAATAAATAAACAAACTTATTTGAAGCTTTAGCTTAACCTGATATGGTCTACTAACTAAAACAGAAACACAAAGTTATAAAAACTATACAGATGTTTTTAAAAAAACAAACAAAAAAGTGAATTGAGCTATTTCGTGTATTTTCAAAAACAAAATGTCAAAATGTCAGTTCAAGTGACAGTCGGTTATGTGATGCTGAAATGCTTAATGTATTACAATTTAACTAAACTCATTAGATTTAATCGACTAAAACTAGACTAAAACTAAAAACAATTCAGGTGACTAAAATATGACTAAAACTAAATGGCATTTTAGTCAAAAGACTAAAACTAAATCAAAATATGCTGTCAAAATGAACACTGATGTAAAGAGCAGAGGCCCTATAACTGAACCCTGTGGAACACCGCAATATATCCTCTAAAGAGTCTGTTTGCAAGCAGCAGAAAGCCAACTTCATGCGATGCACGTACAGTAAACAATAATAATAATGATAATTTGTTACATTTATATAGCACTTTTCTAGGCACTCAAAGTGCTTTACATAGAAGGGGGGAATCTCTAGCCTGGTCTTACCAGACTCTCGTACATTTCATTTGTACATAGAGTCTGGCCGCTCTCCATTGACAAGCGTTAACTTCCTTGAAGGCGGGTTCTCTGTTGAAGTTTAAAACTACTGGATTTGCCAAGAGTCACTCTGGATCTGCCTAACCAATCGCTAACGTTTGGTCGTAATGTATGTCACGCGCCGTTCGCCTTTGATTCTCACATTAACTGTGCACACCACCTCAGTGTCAGTGATAAAATCTTGTGCATTCGGATTGTGATTTATTCACAGTGGAGAGGAGAGTTTTGTGATCGGAACGCGCTGCCCTCGTGGTGCATATCTCATAACATGATTGTATATGCTGTAAATAAAATGTCATATGCTTGGTATGATTAGAATAAATTCTGCCATAAATAACAGCACAATTCAAATGTTTACGTGCTTTTCTTCTTTTATTTTTTGAGCGGTGATGAGATATTTTGCTCTTGTAAACAATTGCCAGCATTTAAAGAAAAACAAGTCGAGAAATGCATCCAAATTACAGCGCACGCACCCGTACGGTGCTCTGCAGGGGTCAAAAAGGATATAAACAGTAAATTTTGAAGGGATATATTCTTGAAAACTCAGAGATGTGGATTCGGAGAGCAATTACATTACCACACGACCTTGGAGTTTGTCAAAAGCAGGCGGTAATTCAGCCTGGGTTTTTTCGCGGGTAGTGGGAGACGGACGGCTTCAGCAACTCCTTCACCACTAACTGAGCGAGCTGAAAAAGACTTTTCCCGGACCACAACATCATGGCCACCAACAAAACTCAGCAGTGATTGTTCGTTTGTTCAGGGAAGAAGGAGGCGGGAACCGGCGAACGTTTAACAACTTTTAATCAAATAATAAACACAAAATGAAAGTAAAAGCGACAGCCCCTCATGGACGACTGCCACGCACATACATAACAAAACGTAAACAAAACACAACTTAAAATCCAGGCCTGGTCCTCTCTCGTCCTTCACTGGTGTCGCTCGTCCTTATATGCCTCTGTGCTCCCTCACGAGAGAACTCGAGACCGGTGTGTCTCATTCTCAATCGCTCGTCCACCTAGCCACACTCCGTCTTTAACTTCTGGACATTTGTCAGCGGTGCCAGTGGAACACACTCGCATCTTTCACCGCCGCCATTACTGAACTACAACTCAAACTAGCGCACGACATCAACGTCATCGTTCTCAGCCACTCCCTCTGTTCGCTGAGTGGACCGTTAAAAAATTGTTCGGGAGAAAACCTAAGCATATACAGCAGTACCCGACGTAGTACTGAAGGAGAATGAAAATTGAGCGGAAGTACGTAGAAGGGCGGAGCCAGGCTAGGGAATCTCCTCATCCACCACCGATGTGCAGCTCCACCTGGATGATGCGACGGCAGCCATTTTGTGCCAGAACGCCCACCACACACCAGCTGATTGGTGGAGAGGAGACCAGTGATGAAGCCAATCGTATATATATATATGGGGATGATTAGGAGGCCGTGATGGACAGGGGCCAATGGGCAAATTTATCCAGGATGCCGGGGTTACACCCCTACTCTTTATCGAAGGACATCCTGGGATTTTTAATGACCACAGAGAGTCAGGACGGTTTAACATCTCATCCGAAGGACACTGCTTGTTACAGTATAGTGTCCCCATCACTACACTGGGGCATTAGGACCCACACAGACCACAGGGTGAGCGCCCCCTGCTGGCCTCGCTAACACCTCCACCAGCAGAAGCCTAGATTTCCCAGTTGGTCTCCCATCCAGATACTGACCAGGCTCAGCCCTGCTTAGCTTCAGTGGGAAACCAGTCTTGGGTTACCAGACAGAGGGTCGTCCATGCCTCCTAGGGGTGAGGGCACACTCCGCCCAGAGTGTGGCCTCCTCCTGGACGCTAGCGCATGGCGGCTGGCCAAGCAAGATTCAATAATCTCTGAGTGGAGCCAGAGTCCTCCCGTGTACACGCCTCTAGTAGCCAATAACTAGGACCTGCTCGGTGTCATCGCTTGCTTCGCCATTCCACTCCATGGACTGGATACGTGCAGGGTGATATGGCTGCTGGCGAAACCCAAGTGTCGTTCACTCAGCTGTGCGTAATAGCACCAAATTAATAAAAAATATTCATATTATTCATAATATATATTTACCCTGTTTTCTATCATGCGGCGTGCACGTTTGTGTTGAGATGAACGCAAATGCACCAGTGTTCGATGAACAAAACATTAGTCACAGTTTTTTTATTATCATAATTTAATATTTTATAATAAAACCTTAGACCTTTATAATGATTTGTTTTCTGTAAAATATAATAATAATAATAAACACTGTTTTGTATTTTATAGCATTTTTCAGACATGGTAACAGAAGTTTTATACATGTGCTACAATTGTTTGGCCTGTGCTACAAATCTTTCAACCTCTAGCACCAGTGCTATGTGCAAAAAAAGTACAGAGCTGTGTATCAATTTGAAAAATACTTTAAAATTGATTGATTACCTATATTGTATGTAAAGCGCAGAGGCCCTATAACAGAACCCTGTGGAACACCGCAAGAAATGCCAATATTTTTGATATCTGGTTGATTTACTTCTTCAGGGAATGCAAAGTGATAATAATAATTAAAAAACTAAACTGATCAAATGTACAGTATATATGCAATGCTAGTCACTTTGAAGAAAACTATCTGCCACATGTATACATTTTATGCAACATTTTGGAGCATTCTTATATTTTAATTGTTTTAAACGTTTTAATGATGGACTTGTGCTTTTTAGTCAAATTTGTTTTTTTTTTTCATCAAAGCACTGAACAAAAGACAATACAGTTGTGGCCAAAATTGATGCCTGGAGGGGATATTTGTTTTGAATGAACCTTCAAGTTTTATTAAATCATCAAAATATGAGGAAAATATTTTATAATTTGTTTTAAATATTTTAAATAAGAGGGAAGAACAAAACACCAGGGAATTGTTGGTTCTCTCTTGTTTTTGCATGCTTTCCTATCATTTCTTTGTATGACAGCCTGGCCAAAAATGATGTCCTTTCATTACGTTATTACAAATAAAACAAAGCATAATGATGCATCTGTGTATTTAGATTGAGCTCAAAATGACATTAACACCAACCTACAACCTACTACTGCTCCACAAAACTGACTAAGAGTAGAAAGGTTTAAAAATGAGCTGATGCGCTGAAAACAAGCAAAACAAAAAGCTGAAATCACCATAAATACACACATTTTTTGGTTATGCAGTGAGAAGAAAATCAATTTCTCTGTGATATTCTCTTGACTTGTCACCTTAAGTAACCAGTCCTGCAATATAAGTTTGGCAGCCTCTGTTAAATAGGGTGACATTTAAAATGATCTAGCAGCTAGCCTTAATCTTGTCGTAAGTATTCAGCGTGGCCTTATCATAAAGTGATTCATATAGGCCATAATTCACTTATTAACTTGGTATTAAACATGAATGATTCTGCTGTTGCTGTGCAGATCAGCAGGGGAAATTCATTGTTACTTGTTGCCTTTAGGCAACGATCAACTCGCATCACAAATTACAAAAATAAATTTGATGCCGCATCAGTTATGAGTACAGGAGGTTCAGTCCAATCATAATTAACCAGAATGCAGCAATTTAGTATTGTGGTGTGTGTGAGTGAGTGAGCGTGTGTGTGTGTGTGTGTGAGAGAGAGAGAGTGAGTGTGTGTGTTGGATGGTGATCTGGTGGTTTATATATGTAGATGTTTATGTGGATGATCATGAGTAGAGAACTGTATATATATATATATATAAACCTGAATGAGTGAATGTATGCCACCATCTTACATACCGGTATGTACTGGGGAGTGGCTTGGCATGCAAATTCCACTCGCCAAATCCGTTTTTCTAAAACTTGTGATTGGGGCTCCCAAGTGAGACCCCATTTGTCCGTCTTCGACACAATGTCTCTGTTCCCTCCATCAGGGAATGAGGGTTACATAAGTAACCAAGAAGTTCCCCAAATTAAAACGAATTATTGTCTATGAATATATTAAATAAAATTATTATTTGAGAAGACCACAATTATTGTTAAGTCCAATCACATATAGCCAGCCAAATGAGAGCATTTTTAGTCTTTCTACTTAAAAATTTTACATTTTAATCCAATGTGTTACTTGCCGTTTCATTGTCATTTGTGAAATTTGCTTGCAATTTCTGAGTGTAGATTGTTTCAAAGTAAATCTTACTTAGTTTTTCTCTGCATTGCATTAAATGAGTCTAGAGGCAGGTTAAGGCTTTTGGTCTGATCAGCATTCATAGCAGTGAGGAAAGACTTAAACTTAAATGCTTTGATTAATAAACATCTGTGTGTTTACATGCTGTCATGTCTCTGCAACCCAACAGCTGGCTGTCTTTCTCCCTCCTTTAGCTTTATGATGATCAAATTATGTGCTGTTTGAAAGAGAGCGAGGCCTCGTCAACTGTAGCCAATGATGGGCCGACAGGGGGCTTTACATCTTCAGCTTTAATTTGTGCTGACCTGGCACGGCCCCTCAACCGCGCTTGTTTTCTTACTTTATGGAAAAATCAATACGCTCTCTGACAGAAAACAGCTCCAGAGAAGAAATAAATGGGAACACTGTGGCGCTCTGTCAATCATTTCTCACTTGTGGCCCATGTGCCTGATTGTTGCATGCTGGGATTGGAGAGTGACTCAATCAATTGTTGGCTTTATTATTTAAGATTTAAACCTGTTTAAATGCACTGCTGAGGAGAAAGCGTTCAGTGATAAATCCCCAATACTACACTGAAAAAAAGAATGTGTAGGATCAACTTTGCAAACAATGTATACTCAGAAATTGCTAGAAAATAATCACAAAGAAATGGCAAATAACACATTGAATTAAACTTAAAATTTTGAAGTAGAACGATTGAAATGGTAATTTTTTTACAGCCTAGCAGAGGACAAAGATGTATGTCATATGGCTGAAGTCCATCAGGATGGGTTTTAAAAACGCCGGGACCGGCTCCACCCTCGGGCCGTAACACACACGCGGTGAGTCCAGATGTACGGCGGCTGTACGGCACACCCATCAGCCCATCTTTAGCCAGCCCAAGTGTGTGTGAAGCAGCTGCTGGCAGCTCCAGCTGGGCTGCACATCCTTGATTAGACCTGCTCTTGGCCTGATGGCGGCCGCACCACCTGGCTTTCAGTCTGCTCTCGCTGAGGGTCCTCACCAGCGCTCGCAACAACCTTGCCCCTTACCTGCAATCGCTGGCCATCTTCACCCTTACAAAACAGACGTCAGGACAGGATATGCCTGGAAGTTTAGTAGAAAAATGGTCAAATTCGAAGTCAATCGGCCTGTTCTAGTAAGATGCCTATGCAGACAACAGTCTGTTGACTAAAGGTTATGCATAATCACATATTAGCAATATTATTTCATTAAATTGGTTTGGTGATCATGAATGTCATAATATATTTCAGTATTATTGAGTTATTATTAATATTTTACAGTTTTAGTAATGTTGCTGTGTTGTTTAACAGCCTCTCAACTTTGTAATCTTCATTCGAAGAAGTAGGCAAAGAGTTTTGGAAGCTGCTCGCCTAAATTCGTTTCCCTAAATCCCTGCAAATAATCCAATTAGCCAAGATGAGTGAGGCTGGAATAACCTTTTAATCACAGCCATTGAAGAGGGCAGGCGCTCAGAATGGGTCTGTGTGTTATCAGCCGCAATCCCCCTCCTTCATTTCATTGCCCTCCGCCGCCTTTGTTCTGGAATCGGGAATAATCCAACGCTCGCTAACTCTCCGTTGGCCAGTAATCTAGCCACAAACTTGCTACTAGTCTCAAAACGGCAGGATTATATCCTAATGGTTAGATTCTGTTTGAGAAGACGCCTTTACCTCTTAAAGCGTGTGTAAACAATAGAGCGAGAGCGACAGAGATTAGCTCACACGAGGAAAGTCATCTATCCAGAGGTCTTCTGATTTAGATAATGTTAATACCCACTTAATTAATTAACTTCACCAGGAATTTGACAAGTTATGGTGCATGACTTATAATGTCTAGGTTGAATTTTGACATCTCATCAGTAAGTTGCCATCCTTTGTGCAGATGTGGGCTCTGTTCCAAAACCTAGCAAAATATATTGTAATGCAGAAAAATGCAAATAAATGGTTCTAATTTAAAAATAGGCTTTATTACTTATTTTATATGCCAGGCCAAATACGACTTTTATGCATTGGAATCTGATCATATTTAGCAGGTGTGAATGGGGAAAAAAAATCACATGAAATATATGATTATTACAAACAATGTGGACCCACTTTATATTAGGTGGCCTTAACTACTATGTACTAACTTTTTAATTAATCATTTGATACAATGCACTTATTGTGTACATACATGTTTTTACATTGTACTTACATTTAAAAAAATACCTGCATGTAATTACGTCTGTACCACACCTGTCCCTAACCCTACCCTTAAACTTACCCACACCACCACACCTGTCCCTAACCCTACCCTTAAACTTACCCACACCACCACACCTGTCCCTAACCCTACCCTTAAACTTACCCACACCACCACACCTGTCCCTAACCCTACCCTTAAACTTACCCATACCACCACACCTGTCCCTAACCCTACCCTTAAACTTACCCATACCACCACACCTGTCCCTAACCCTACCCTTAAACTTACCCACACCACCACACCTGTCCCTAACCCTACCCTTAAACTTACCCACACCACCACACCTGTCCCTAACCCTACCCTTAAACTTACCCATACCACCACACCTGTCCCTAACCCTACCCTTAAACTTACCCATACCCCCACACCTGTCCCTAACCCTACCCTTAAACTTACCCATACCACCACACCTGTCCCTAACCCTACCCTTAAACTTACCCACACCACCACACCTGTCCCTAACCCTACCCTTAAACTTACCCACACCACCACACCTGTCCCTAACCCTACCCTTAAACTTACCCACACCACCACACCTGTCCCTAACCCTACCCTTAAACTTACCCACACCACCACACCTGTCCCTAACCCTACCCTTAAACTTACCCACACCACCACACCTGTCCCTAACCCTACCCTTAAACTTACCCACACCACCACACCTGTCCCTAACCCTACCCTTAAACTTACCCATACCACCACACCTGTCCCTAACCCTACCCTTAAACTTACCCACACCACCACACCTGTACCTAACCCTACCCTTAAACTTACCCATACCCCCACACCTGTCCCTAACCCTACCCTTAAACTTACCCATACCACCACTCCTGTCCCTAACCCTACCCTTAAACTTACCCATACCACCACACCTGTCCCTAACCCTACCCTTAAACTTACCCATACCCCCACACCTGTCCCTAACCCTACCCTTAAACTTACCCATACCACCACACCTGTCCCTAACCCTACCCTTAAACTTACCCACACCACCACACCTGTCCCTAACCCTACCCTTAAACTTACCCACACCACCACACCTGTCCCTAACCCTACCCTTAAACTTACCCATACCACCACACCTGTCCCTAACCCTACCCTTAAACTTACCCACACCACCACACCTGTCCCTAACCCTACACTTAAACTTACCCACACCACCACACCTGTCCCTAACCCTACCCTTAAACTTACCCACACCACCACACCTGTCCCTAACCCTACCCTTAAACTTACCCACACCACCACACCTGTCCCTAACTTTACCCTTAAACTTACCCATACCACCACACCTGTCCCTAACCCTACCCTTAAACTTACCCACACCACTACACCTGTCCCTAACTTTACCCTTAAACTTACCCATACCACCATACCTGTCCCTAACCCTACCCTTAAACTTACCCACACCACCACACCTGTCCCTAACCCTACCCTTAAACTTACCCATACCACCACACCTGTACCTAACCCTACCCTTAAACTTACCCATACCACCACACCTGTCCCAAACCCTACCCTTAAATTTACCCATACCACCACACCTGTAACTAACCCTACCCTTAAACTTACCCATACCACCACACCTGTCCCTATCCCTACCCTTAAACTTATCCATACCACCACACCTGTCCCTATCCCTACCCTTAAACTTACCCATACCACCACACCTGTCCCTAACCCTACCCTTAAACTTACCCACACCACCACACCTGTCCCTAACCCTACCCTTAAACTTACCCACACCACCACACCTGTCCCTAACCCTATCCTTAAACTTACCCATACCACCACACCTGTACCTAACCCTACCCTTAAACTTACCCATACCACCACACCTGTCCCAAACCCTACCCTTAAACTTACCCACACCACCACACCTGTCCCTAACCCTACCCTTAAACTTACCCACACCACCACACCTGTCCCTAACTTTACCCTTAAACTTACCCATACCACCACACCTGTCCCTAACCCTACCCTTAAACTTACCCACACCACTACACCTGTCCCTAACTTTACCCTTAAACTTACCCATACCACCATACCTGTCCCTAACCCTACCCTTAAACTTACCCACACCACCACACCTGTCCCTAACCCTACCCTTAAACTTACCCATACCACCACACCTGTACCTAACCCTACCCTTAAACTTACCCATACCACCACACCTGTCCCAAACCCTACCCTTAAATTTACCCATACCACCACACCTGTAACTAACCCTACCCTTAAACTTACCCATACCACCACACCTGTCCCTATCCCTACCCTTAAACTTATCCATACCACCACACCTGTCCCTATCCCTACCCTTAAACTTACCCATACCACCACACCTGTCCCTAACCCTACCCTTAAACTTACCCACACCACCACACCTGTCCCTAACCCTACCCTTAAACTTACCCACACCACCACACCTGTCCCTAACCCTATCCTTAAACTTACCCATACCGCCACACCTGTACCTAACCCTACCCTTAAACTTACCCATACCACCACACCTGTCCCAAACCCTACCCTTAAACTTACCCATACCACCACACCTGTCCCTAACTTTACCCTTAAACTTACCCATACCACCACACCTGTCCCTAACTTTACCCGTATCCCACCTCAATATCAGCAAAGGTGTTTTGCAATACATTTTGAACACAGTAAGTACATTGTACTTATTTTTTGATGTAAGTACATAGTACTTAAGGCCACCTAATATAAAGTGGGGCCAACATTGTTTAGGTCTGACCGCTCAAATTTTGCATTGTTTTTCTGCTTTAGTTGTGTTTCCCTCCACCTATGTCTATGTGCATTTTAAAAAGAATCACATAAAAAAACACTGGATGGAAACACCAAGATGTGCATAAATTTGAAAAATTTGCATAAAAACATATGCACTCAAATAAGGAAGGCACTTCTTGGTAACAATTTATTTTAAGGTGACATAGTTACATTTTACTACATGTACTTACTATAGTAATAACAGTCAATTATGCATAATTACAAGTAACTTACCCTAAACCTAACTATAACTCTAGAGTAAGTACATGTAGTTCATTAATATTACTCAGTACTTATTTGAGTAAGTACAATGTAACTACGCCACCTGAAAATAAAGAAAGAAAAAACGATTTTTCTATCCGAAAATAAGACACGCCCATAAAATATGATGGAAACACATTTACTGAATAAAACAAAAAACGTTGCCTCATCAGAGGTTGACCGTTTTAAAAAAATGTTGCGTATATTTTCTGCTTATAGTTGTGTTTCCATCTATTACTGTGTGAATTTTTGGAATTGGAACTTATACTGATGTTGGACGAGAAGGCCTGGCTCTCAGTCTCCGCTCTAATTCATCCCAAAGGTGTTCAATCGGGTTGAGGTCAGGACTCAAGTTCCTCCACACCAAACTCGCTCATCCATGTCTTTATGGAGCGACGCTTTGTGCACTGGTCAGTCATGTTGGGTCAGGAAAGGGCCGTCCCCAAACTGTTCCCACAAAGTTGGGAGCATGAAATTGTCCAAAATGTCTTGGTGAAGCATTAAGAGTTCCTTTCACTGGAACTAAGGGGCCAAGCTCAACCCCTGAAAAACAACCCCCCCTCCACCAAGTTGGCGACTTCTGTGACCCTCAGCATGCGCTGACCCCGCTCTGTGATTCGTGGCTGAGTTGCTGTTGTTCCCAATCGCTTCCACTTTGTTATAATCTCACTAACAGTTGAGCGTGGAATATTTATTAGTGAGGAAATGTCCCGAATGGACTTATTGCACAGGTGTCCACCGATCACGGTCCCACGCTTGAGTTCTCTGAGCTCCTGAGAGCGGCCCATTCTCTCACTAATGTGTGTAGAAGCGTCTGCAGGCCTAGTGCTTGATTTATACACCTGTGGCCATGAAGGGATTGAACACCTGAACTCAGGGATTTGGAGGGGCGTCCCAATATTTTTGGCAATATAGTGTATCTTTTGAATACTAATATATCTTTGATGTGCGATTTCTTTAGCATCTTCCAAATCATTCGCCGTGTGTCTCAGGTTAGGATGTAACCTGCAGATGTGTGTGTTCATTATGTAGTTTTACTCAAGTCAATCCTGGATGTAAAGCAGCAGGTTTAAGGTTTCTTGAAAGTCAGGGTAAACAGACAACGGTGACTCCAGCAAGTTGAATGAAAAATCTTGGTGTCAATAATGAATGGCATTAATTAGATGGTACTTAATGGAAACAGTTTCATACTGGCTCTCAGTCTCTCCAGGCACAATGCACATTTAATACAGATGAATACTTAATGTGTGCTTCTAATTAATTGTTTATACAATACGATCCTCCCTTTTCAAACCCAACACGACTCCTCGAGTCTCTTGACACTGAAACACAATAAAGATTCAATTTCACCTGATTTCTCTAGATACAGATGTCACTCTAATGTAGATTGATACGATTCGACTGCTTGTGATTATTGCTCGATTCCAGGGTGCTCTGAACCAATGATAATCAAACATTTTGAGAAACATACTCAATGCAGTCCTCAAAATGTTCTGACAGGAGCTGATTGTGAAGACATGAGTGTTTGCTGATGGGTCTGAAGGGCCCCCAGAAGTGCAGATGTGCAGCTGTAAGAGTGTGTGTGTCCAGAAGTGCTGGTCTAAGCTGCTGTATTCCCCGGAGCCGTCCGCCCACATCTGTTTGGTGGGTGTGTGCGGGCGTGGCCGTGTGCGGCCCATCTGCTGCCAGCGCCACATTGTGAGTCAGGCGGCTCCCAATATGGCGATGTCCTGCATCAGCGCGCGTCTGACCCCAGCCGTCCTCACGGTCAAGGTCATCTGTGATCAGAGCAGCCTGTCAATCACACGCACTGACCGAGAGACAGCTGAGTTCAGCCATTTGCTGTGGTTAATCGCCTCAAGGGGCATTGAGAGATCCTACTAAAAAGCAAAGTTTTCTTGGTGATTAGTAAGGCTTTGCAGTTTATGATGTGTGCTGTGCAACAGCAGAAGTGTGCTAGAATAAATAGGGCTGCACAATTAATTCTTAAATACTCAATTTTTTTTTTGCAGTCAAATATTGCTATCGTAATATTTCACTCCCTCTTTCTTTTGGCTGCTCCCGTTAGGGGTAGCAGCAGCGAAATTATCCGCACACTGTGTACTATTTCTGTCACTATCTGTGTGTTGAGTTTAGTTTTCATTGACTTTTATGCTGCGTTCACACCGAATGCAAATAGAGCGTCTGGATCGAGTGATTTCCATGTTGAGTCAATGTAAAGATGCGTTAACGCGCATCTGGAGGTCCTGCGGTAGCCTGATCCTACCAGACTCTCGTACATTTCATTTGTTCAGAGAGTCTGGCCGCTCTCCATTGACAAGCGTTAACTTCCTTGAAGGCGGGAACTCTGTTGAAGTTTAAAACTATTGGATCTGCCCAAAGCCATTCTGGATCTGCCTAACCAATCGCTAACGTTTGGTCGTGACGTATGTCACGCGCCGCTTGCCTGTTTCTCACATGGAAATCCGTAAAAATAACTGTGCAGATTGTGCACCTCAGTGATAAAACCTCAGATTTGCATTCGGATTGTGATTTATTCACGGTCGAGGGGAGAGTTTTGTGATCGGGAACGCGCCGCTCACGTGGTCCGTAACATACTGTAAATAAAATTAAGAATAAATAAGATAAGAATAAATACCTCCGTAAATAACGGCCCGATTCAAATGTTTACGTGCTTTTCTTCTTTTTAGTTTTTGAGCGTGATGAAATATATTGCTCTTGAAAATACTTGCCAGCATTTAAAGAAATACAAGTCTAGAAATGCATCCGAATGACAGCGAAGTGCGGCCGTACGGTGCTCTGCAGGGGTCAAAAAGGATATAAACAGTGAATTTTGAAGTGATATATTCTTGAAAACTCAGAGATGTGGATTTGGACAGCAATTAAATGACCACACGACCTGGTGTTTGTCTAAAACAGTAGGTAATTCGGCCGGGGATTTTTACGCGGGTGGTGGGAGACAGACGGCAATAAAATCACTGACTAGCCGCTGTAAAAGATCACCATAGCTTCCGACCCCACGAGAAACAATTACCGTCCCAATAGGGCTTCAGCAACTCCTTCACCACCAACGGAGCGAGCTGGAAAATCAAACTTTTCCCCAACTCTGTGGGGAGGAGGGCCACAACATCATGGCCACCATCAAGATCGTTCTTGCTCCGGCTATAACTTCTGGATATTCGGCAGCGGTGCCACAACGGACTGAACGGCTTCGCTCGCATCTTTCTCCGCCGGCATTACTGAACTACAACTCAAACTAGCGCAAGACATCGACGTCATCGTTCTCAGCCACTCCCTCTGTTCGCTGATTGAACCGGTTAAAATTGGTTCGGAGAAAACCTAAGAATATACCGCAGTCCCAGACCGAGTACTGAAGGAAAATGACAATTGAGTGGAAGTACGTAGGAGGGCGGAGCCAGGCTAGTCCTGCGGCGCGTTAGACGCAATTTTGCCTCATTCGCGTGTCCCGTTCGTGCAATAGATGCAAATTGACCGTCTTGTGCAAGTGGTGCTTTTTTTGTGCATTCACGCGTTTGAAGTGAATTCGAGTCTGACGCCTGAGTTGAAAAATCTGAACTTTGGCATCAATTAGCAGATGAGAAACCCAGCGTAATTAAAAAATACTACTGCTATTGTGTCACAAAATGTAGTTTTAAGACTTTTTCAGGTGAGAATGTAGTTGTTTAAAGCTCAAATCTGTGGTTTGTTTATAAAGAGAGCTCCTCTCTGAACATGTGATCTGGTGTGTGTGGAGTTGAACATGTGATCTGGTGTGTGTGGAGTTGTGAGCTCCAGTGGATCAGCGGCGCTCAGCGTTTATTAACCCCGGCGAGAGCAGCCTCTCCTCGGCCAGTCCTTCTGGTGTTTGCCGCAGCTCCTGGAGCGCCTTGAATGTGCATATATTCAGCTTCAAACGCTCGATTTATACGTGCGTCCAATGCGCTGTAGATGCGCAAATGGATTTAAAATGTTCAAGCGTCCAACTAGACGCGAATTTGACGCTCTATTCATTAGCATTAGGCCACATCCACACGAAGCCAGAGCTTTCCCTATCCGATCTTTTTTTTCCCTCGTCTCAAGAAATATCCACGTACACACGAAACCACTGAAACCTTCTAGTCTTTGTCGTGCGGTACGTGGTGTGATGAAATTGCCGTTTCGCCAAAATATACGGATTGGCTGTACACACGAAAACGCACGGGTTTCAGATTTATCCACATTTAATCTTAATTTCAGTGAATGAAGGGTTTTAGTTGACAGTAACAGCACTGATAATGCTCTGGTCATCCTGTGCAGCTCTAGTGGTCAGTTGTTGAGCTGCAGGGCCATCGCTGGTGCTGATGACTCTCCCGGCCCCTGCGACTTCAACCGAGGCACCGGGCCCCGCATACCCTCGCTACGGCCCTGGGCGGTTTTATTGTAATCATAAATTGATAACTGCTCCACATGTGAGTTGTAAGTGTGTCAGGACGGCTCCGCTGGAGCTGCAGGCAGGACAGCCTTTAGAGCAGATGCTTCCACAGATCAACATCCCGAGGCCGAGTCCAGTCCAGAGCCAGAGGAGGGAGTGATCCCGTCATCCTGATCCCGTCGTCTGGACCGGCTTCCCCTCACATGTTCATAATCTCACAAGCAGAGAATAGTGTCGTATTTTCAGGCCTTTGATTCTGTCGGCACGTCTCGTACATGACATTTGTATGATTGCTAATGTGTGGGATTTATAGTTAATGATGAACATGTGATATGCCCATAAGCTCAGCACACTTAAAATCCTACCTTTCATTTTACTATGGACTTCTCTAGAGGTGTGCTGTGGTATCTGGCACCAAGATGTTAGCAGCAGATCCTTTAAGTCCTGTAAGTTGCGAGGCGGGGCCTCCATATATCGGACTTGTTTGTTCAGCACATCCCACAGATGCTCGATTGGATTGAGATCTGGGGAATTTGGACTCAAACTCGTTGTTGTGCTCCTCAAAGCATTCCTGAAGCATTTGTGCTTTGTGGCGGCGCATTATCTGCTGAAAGAGCCACAGCCACAGGGAATACCGTCTCCATGAAAGGCTGGACATGGGCTCAACAATGCTTAGGTAGGTGGGACGTGTCAAAGTCACATCCACATGGATGGAGGACCCAAGGTTTCCCAGCAGAACATTGCCCAAAGCATCACTGCCTCCGCCACCACGCCTTCTTCCCATAGTGCACCTGGTGCCATGTGTTCCCCTTCTTAAGCAATTCCCCTTCAACCACACGGGCCAGCCTTCGCTCCCCACGTGCATCAATGAGCCTCGGCCGCCCATGACCCTGTGGCCGGTTCTCCACTGGTCGATGAAACAATTATTAAAGTGCAATTTTCGAAAGATCGGAGGCAACACGCCGGAGACGGGTTTTATTGAGGATGCCGTGTCGATGAGGCAATTTCAGGGGGAGTCTAATTGACTCCACTTTGGTTCTCCACTGTTCCTTCCTTGGAGCACTTTTGATAGAGACTGACCACTGCAGACCGGGAACACCCCACAAGAGCTGCAGTTTTGGAGATGCTCTGACCCAGTCGTCTAGCCGTCACAATCTGGCCACTCGCTCAAATCCTTACGCTTGCCCATTTTTCCTGCTTCTATCACAACTCTGAGGACAAAATGTTCACTTGCTGCCTAATATATCCCACCCACTAACAGGTTATTCGTGTGTTATGGTCATAATGTTATGCCTGATCAGTGTATATATATTTATAATTAAAATAGTATATAAAATAAATTGTAAAATAGTAACATAATCTATATATTAATATTTATTTATTCCAAGTATGCTTCAAATATTTATCAAAGATCTGTTGTCCTGTCCAGCATTAAAGCAACGAGTGCAATATTCCACACACTCACAACATGAACATCAGAAACGACAGGTTTGTTTGATTTTCTCAATTTAATAGTGCATATTTATTCAGTTTAGGGATGTGGTTGAAACACAAAAGCGTGGCCTTGGGATGGCGTGGGCTTTTGTGTGGCGATGTTGATGATGTCACGGTGTCATGTGGTTGCTGAGGGCCCACAGGCCGCTAATGAGAGGTTGTTACCAAGTGCTAATTAGCTCTGAAGGCTCTGCTAATCTCATTATCCGCAGTAGTGCTAGCCCGCGTCCGATTTAACAGTTGTCACTATACCTTGACTGTGAGCCGCATGGCCTTCTGGGTGGGAGACTGACAGGTCCGTGGAGAACACGCCGTCTGGGAGCGTCGGAGCCGCGTTTGACTCCAGAACCTGGGAAATTACACCTCACTTAACACCGTTTGACACACGGCCCACACGAGCGGCTAATTGAAATATTTCTTGATATGAGTCCTGATGTTATGGTGGCGACCGGATTATACCAGAACATCCAGACCTTTGCTGTACGAGTCAGGAATGTTTAAACATGAAGCTCGACGTTAATTTGGAGTTAATTTGTTAATATGTGTGTCAATCTAAAGGCTCGTCATTAAATCTGATGTGATTCGCACAGATCACAGAGTCATAAACCAGGGTTATTACAGTTCACTCAAATATTTCATCATTACAACATTTCTATTTTTAATTTAGCTTTATTTTGATGTACTAAAAAGTTAAATGAATAATGAATAAATACATTTAGAAAATGAGGAAAACTATTCAACTAATATTAAAATGAAAACATAAATTAAAAAACAACTCAAAATATCTCAATGATGCTATAAAATCAGTAATCCAGAAAGATAAAGCCTTTTAAAAGACAATTTATTGAAAACCGAGACATTTTAGAGCAAAAATAAAATATTTTATGGCTGATATATAGTGCTAATATTATTTAGATATTATTTTAAATGTATTATATTATTTTATTCAGAGACAATCTGAGCAAAAATATGCAATTTGCTGCAAATGCTGATATAAATATGGCCAAAAAGTAAGAAATTCTGATGCTTCTTTATAACATTATAGGAGATATTACATCAAATGCAAAAAAATAGCAATATCTGCCAATAATATGTCTTAGTAAGAGGATATTTAATGCTTAGTTTTATGATCAAAGCTCTGTAATTTTCAAACATACAATGCAATATAATAATGATTGACAGAAGCAGTCATAAGGGTCAATTTTATACATCTTCTTAATAAATAAGCGTTCCATTGGACAGGACAATATTTGTAAATCTGGAATCTGAGGGTACAAAAAAGTCTAAATATTGAGGAAATCTCCTTTAAATTTGTCCTTAGCAATGCATATTACTACTAATAATACATTTATGATATATTTACAGTAGGACATTTACAAAATACCTTCATGGAGCATGATCATAATATCCTAATGATTTTTGGCATAAAAGAAAAAGTGATAATTTTGAACCGTACAATGTATTGCTGGCTATCGCCACAGTGAGACGCACGACTGCTGTTGAGCTCCGGGGTCACATCCGATACTCATGATTTTATAATAAATGATGATGGACAATCAAGTAAAGCTCAGTTGAAATATTACTAACAATATCAAAGTTATTATTGTGTTTGCTTATTCTATCAATCAGAGACAGACAGGAGCTTTCATCATTTAGAAATCTGTTTATCAGATACGATGCAGTAGCTTTATAAAGTTAAAACAATGCTTTTTGTGTTTCCCGCCAACAAGATCCGTCAATATCAGCACGGTCAGTCGTCATCGTTCCAGCATTCGTTCGCAAACAGCATCGAAGTGCTCAAGCTAAGGTTAGAAGCTTCGGTGACACGTTATAATAACTACACGCTATGAAGCATTAGTTAAGCATTAGTAAATAGTTAATTCATCATTTATAAAGCATTAATATATGTTAATAGGCAGTTTATAGATACAGCTGTAAATGCTTGGTAACACTTGAGTATGGGGAACACATATTCACTATTAACTATGATTTTTGCCTCAATAAACTCCTAATTTATTGCGAATAAATAGTTATTAAGGTAGTTTTTCTAGCATTTAAGTTTAGGTATTGGGTAGGATTAAGGGATGCAGAATACGGTCATACAGAATAAGGCATTAATATATGCTTTATAAGTACTAATAAACAGTTAATATCCTAGTAATATGCATGCTAATAAGCAACTAGTTAATAGCGATAATTGAACCCAAAAATGAAGTGTTCAAATGCTTTATTCTTGATTTATAAGCATATCTATAATGTGTTTAATAATTGTACTTTCATACTTTATAAATGATCAGTTTATCATTTCTAAATGAAGTATTACATTATTTACAAAGCAGTTATTTAGGAGTTGTCAGTGGTTCATCAGATCATGTATAAAGTGTAAGTAAAGGATAAATAATCTTATTATTTAGACATATAGTAATAGTTGCTCAGTGTGTTAATAAATGCTTTATTAACATGTATTCCTACTGTCATTAATTCATGATTAATTCAGGTAGTTATAAAACATTTAGTAGTTGTCAGTTAACTATTTCTGTGACTATTTATGCCTCGTAAAGTTTTTACAGAGGAGATTTAAAGGCTCAGTTTCTTCTGAACATAAAAAGGAAACAAGCACAACACAGGAGGAATATAGCACAGAAATATGTATTTCAAAATGCAAAAATTGAGACTGTACAACTAGTAACTTAATTTAAAATTAAACTTCTTCAGTGTCATATAAAATAATATTCCTGTAGACCGCCAGAAATCATAACTGCAGTAATATTAAACTAAGCAATCTGATATAAAAATACATTTCTGTAAAGTGTGAACATTGCTGAATAAAAATGTACCAGTGGATCACACTGGATTACAGGAGTGCAAAAATACAATTTAGATAAAACAATAATAATGTAATAAAATATTTTGCAGTGTCAAAACAGTACTAACTTTAAAACATTAGAGAACTGAGCCTTTATAACCCCGTTGTAAAAGCTTTACGAGGCATACATAGAAATAGTTAAACGACAACTACTACGTGTTTTATAACTCCCTGAATTAATCATGAATTTCAGTGGAAATACAAGCATTTATTAACACACTGAGCAACTATTACTATATGTCTAAATAATAAGATATATAAATGTACATTTAGATAGTTTATTAACCCTTTACTATCACTTTATAAATGATCTGATGAACCACTGACAACTCCTAAATAACTGGTTTGTAAATAATGTAATACTTCATTTAGAAATGATAAACTGATCATTTATAAAGTATGAAAATACAATTATTGAACACATTATAGATAAATCAAGAATAAAGCATTTATAGCTGTGCTTAGTAATGTCTATTAATGCTTTATAAATGATGAATTAACTATTTACTAATGCTTAACTAATGCTTCATAGCGTGTAGTTATTATAACGTGTCACCGAAGCTTCTTGTGGACTTACTTAAATCATTATCTGGAGCAAAAAAAGCAAGCGGACATTCACCACAATCTGCAGTCTTGCTCAAAAGCTCACACACCGCTTGCAGGATCTGCAAAAATGCACAAAAAAAAATCAAAATGTAACACAATTTTAGAGATCGTACAAAATGCATGTTATCTTTTATTAAGAGTAAGATATTTTACATAAGATGTTTACATAAAGTCCACAAGACAAAAATGATCCACGGCTGTGTGTGTGTGTGTGTGTGTGTGTGTCGTTCCCTGATGATCCACGGCTGTGTGTGTGTGTGTGTGTGTGTGTGTGTGTGTGTCGTTCCCTGATGATCCACGGCTGTGTGTGTGTGTGTGTGTGTGTGTGTGTGTGTGTCGTTCCCTGATGATCCACGGCTGTGTGTGTGTGTGTGTGTGTGTGTGTGTGTCGTTCCCTGATGATCCACGGCTGTGTGTGTGTGTGTGTGTGTGTCGTTCCCTGATGATCCATGGCTGTGTGTGTGTGTGTGTGTGTGTGTGTGTGTCGTTCCCTGATGATCCACGGCTGTGTGTGTGTTGTGTGATGGTTGTTCTCGAGTCTCTTGTTTTTCCTGAGCAGTTAAATTGACCAACGTTCTTCAGTTTTCCAGCATCTTCTGCACATTTGATCCCTCTCCAGCAGGGACTGTGTGATTCTGTGTGTGTGTGTGTGTGTGTGTGTCAGCAGTGACTTTGTGATTCTGAGATCTGAGGATGATTGAGGGACTCAAACACAACTATTAAAAAACTTTGAAACATTCACTGACGCTCCAGAAGGAAATGCGACGCTTTAAGAGCAGGGGGTGAAAACTTTTGGAAGATCAAACCAATTGTACTTCATTTGTCTTCCAGGAAACATGTAAGTGTCTTCTGTTGCTTCTGAAGGGCAGTAATAAATGAAAAAAATATATATATTTTTTAAAAATAAGAAAAATTTGGACGTCTTCCTCCTGTTCAAAAGTTTTCACCCCCGGCTCTTAAAGCACCGTGTTTCCTTCTGGAGCGTCAGTGAATGTCTGAACCTGTTTTAATAGTTGTGTTTGAGTCCCTCAATCATCCCCAGATCTCAGAATCACACACTCACACACACACACACACTCACACACACAGCTGTGGATCTTCAGGGAACGACAGAATCAAGGGTTCACACATTTCTGAACGGGGTCATTTTTATAAATCCAGCTGTTTTTTTTGTCTTGTAGACTAAATGTAAACATATTTTACGTAAAATATCTAAATCAGGACAGCGCTTAATAAAAAAATAACATGAATTTTGTTATGAATTATGAACATGAATTATTAACATTTTTTGCAGATTCTGCAAGGGGTGTGTAAACTTTTGAGCAAGACTGTATATCTTTTATTTCCAATACAAACTGAATTTACGTCTTTTAGTTTGTCAAGAGATTTAAAGCACCGTTTTTGTGCATATGAGCTCTAGAACGGGCCTAGATTGAATCTGGAAATAAAGCAAAATAACTGAGAAAAATGAGAACTAGTCCTCAGATGTCATGTCCGTCATTTATAGCCAAAAATCTGCCATTAGATCTCAAACGGATTCATTAAAAGACGTTATTACTCCTCCACCCGCGTAACGTCATTAACCCTTTAACTGTCACCCCCCTTTTTGAGAATACACATTAAAATGCGCTATCCAAACTTAAAGGGCTGTAATTCAAGAATGCTTTGGAATAAAGACCAAAATTTGGTCTCGTTTTAAAGACGATACTCTGCAGATTATTGCTGAAGTGAAGGCAATTCAAAATATGAAAGTATGAAATAGTTATGGAAGTTTAAATTTACTGTAAATGAAAAATACTGTACTAAATATTTTTTATTTCATATAAAATATATAATTTACAAAAAAGAATTTACTCTAAAATTACTATAAAATCAAAGCCATATGTCTAACCAATTTGTGTTCCAAATTTGAAGTTGATATCACAAAAATTGAAGTCCCCATGAGATGTTTAGGTGCTGTACCAAAAATAGCCACCGGGTGTCATTCAAATTCCATTGATTGTTTTTTTGATGCATTTTCCTGTAAATTTCTGTCCAAATATCACTTCCATCACAAAACAGTCACCAAATATGGACCCTTGAGACTCAGACCTTTCCGACGAGATGTGTTTTGTCAATATTTGAGAATATTTTGAATATAAAGTAGTTAAAATAATTGTTGTAATATGAAACATGACACCGCCCACTAGGGGAGGAGCCCGCTAGAATAATTTAGAGTAACGTTTCCATGGTAACACAATGTCCGATTTCAAAACAGTTTTCACAGGATGAATTTTGAGTTTGTAAGCTTTCAAATGATACCTAATTTATGATAATTACTTAAATATATAATACGAAAAAAAGGCGATAAAAAAGGCGTCCCTGTGGGACGGTGACAGTTAAGAGGTTAAAGGATTAGTTCACTTTTAGATAAACTTTTGCTGATAATTTACTCACCCCCATGTCATCCAAGATGTCCATGTCTTTCTTTCTTCAGTTGAAAAGAAATGAAGGTTTTTTATGAAAATATTCCAGGATTGTTCTCCATATAATGGACTTCAATGGGCTCCAAACGGTCCAAATGACAGTTTCAGTGCAGCTTCAAAGGGCTTTAAACGACACCAGACGATGATTAAGGGTCTTATCTAGCCAAACCATCAGTTTCTGTGAGAAACCGAGCAGTATTTATGCTGTTATTTTACCTCTTATCAGACGAACGTGATCATCTCTGAGCTCAGCCATAACTTCCGCTAAGTGAGGTCAAAATACGAGCGTGGTCATAGATATATCGATCGTAGATGCCTCATTCTACTGATCCGTGCAGGCGCTAATAAGGCATCTACGTATACATCTATGACCACGATCGTATTTGACTTCACTTAGCGGAAGTTATGGCGGAGCTCAGAGATGATCACGTTCGACTGATAAGAGGTAAAATAATAGCATAAATACTGCTCGGCTTCTCACAGAAACTGATGGTTTGGCTAGATAAGACCCTTATTCATCATCTGGTGTCGTTTAAAGCCCTTTAAAGATGCACTGAAACTGTCATTTGGACCGTTTGGAGCCCATTGAAGTCCATTATATGGAGAAATATCCTGGAATATTTTCATCAAAAACCTTCATTTCTTTTCGACTGCAGAAAGAAAGACATGGACATCTTGGATGACATGGGGGTGAGTAAATTATCAGCAAAAGTTTATTTAAAAGTGAACTAATCCTTTAATTAACGCGGTCGAACGACAAATTTGCGACAATCCGGTTTCGGGAAACAGTCGTGACCCAGACGACATAGATCCGGCCCACATCCGGCCCACATCCGGAACATGTGAATTTAGGAACAGATCACCTGACTGTTTGTTGCTTTTCTCTGAAACGGCCGATACCACATTATCAGATGAATCCACACTATACTCCAATGACTAATAAAACAGGTTATAGTGGCACATTCAGAGACAGAGACATCCAACCTTGCCAAAACGGTGTTATTTCAAGGACTTTTGTGTAAATATTGAAACATGAAGTGTCACTTACGGTGAGGTTTGTTTCATATTGATTGGAGTCCGTCGCACTAAAGAGTCGCAGTGCTTTTATGTATTCAGACGGTTCAGTCTCGTAAATTATCATTGAGGTAAGTGGCAAGGTGAACGCCTATCGCATTTATGCCTCTCATATCACAAAACCAGACGGCATCGAGAAGCTCATTGAAGGGTTTCGTGTCCCCTTGGTGTGGTGTGGAAACGTCCATTGAACAGATTTGCTGTCAAAGATCAATATATCGACCGTCTAGCGTTTAGTTAACTCTTCAGATGAAGTGTGTCCTGAGAGGTAGGGTGTGAGAGGTTAACCGATTTGACCCGCTTATAAGTTTCCACGTGTTTTTGACATGCGTAGGACGGCGATGTCCAACGGCTCCTTTGGGAAACTGTGACCTCTTGGACAACATGGTTTGATCTGTCATGAAACAAAGCACAACGCACATGCTTTAACTGTGCCAATGGCTGAGAGGATGTCTACATCTATTATTATTATCTATCATTTGACTTTTTGAGTTGGATTACACTTTGTGTGTTACTAATAAAGGCTCTTTATTGGCATCGATGGTTCCATTTAAAACCTTTAACATCCATCCAAGAGTCTTTATGGTTGGGAAATGAGGTTCTTTAGATTATTCAAATGTTCTTAACAGTAAGAAAAAAAGAGGTTATTTTTAGAACTGATCATTGAAAGGTACTTTGAGGAACCAGAAATGGTTCTTCTATGGCAAAACTTGATGATTTGAAATGATCCAAAGAGCATCTTGAGCTCAAAAAAGGATGTGTTTCTGTCTTGTTTTCCAGTAAAAATATCTAAATATTCTTAAATCAAGATGCATTTACTGGAGAATCAAAATGTCTTCACATATTAAGTCCCGCTTTCTGAAAAAGGCATCAGAATTAAGTGAGTTTATGCTTCAAACAAGAACAAAAATCTGTCGATGGGGTCAGAAAAATAATCTTAAATTAATTGTTGACCCCATTGACAGAAATTTGTTCTTGTTTTAAGCATAAATTCAATTATTTATTTTTGTTTTACTTTACATTTACATAGTTTATGTAATTTTGCTTCCCCAGGAAATGTTTCTAGATTTAGGAAAGTTTAAAGTGGGTAACACTTTACGTAAAGCCGTTATGTATAATGCATTATAAAAGTATTCAAATTGTATGGTATAATGCATTATTAGTAATTCTAACCAAAATTCACAGATTTTAATGCATTATACTTTCTAAAAGTGCATTTTATTGTATTATAACTCTAAATTAGATCATACAATGCACTATAATGTGCATTACAAGACATAGTTAATGTAATTTTACAATGCATTATGCATAAAGGCCTTAGGTAAATATCTAATACCCAAATATCTAAACTTTCTTAAAGGTGCACAATGTACCATTATTTCAGTAAAATATCCCAAAACTAGGCCAGTGTTATATATTTTGTTCAGAGTACTTACAATATCCCAAATGCTTCCAACTATTTGTAAATCGTGAAAATTGCTATTTTAACCAATGAACCGGGACATGTGAGGGCGTGGCCTGTTGATGACATCATATCCGCGTTCCCCTCGGTTTCTGAATCTGAATCGGAAGTGGCGCCGGCGACTGTGGCATAATAAAAGTCCCGCTGCTCGCGAGGCGTGTGTTGCGTTCATCTTATGAACAATCGCTCCAGCGGTTCCTCAGCTCCACAACACTCGGTCCTGCTCTGCTTCAGACTACAGTAACGCTAATAATCACATCATCAACATGATTTCTGCCCGAGTCCTGTCCCGATTCTGAGCTGAAGACCACATGACCCAAGAGTCTGCGCTCAAACGTGCCGTCATCAAACTACGCCTCTGTTTTGAACAGGCGACCTCTAGCGGACGGAAAACTTACATAGTGCAGCTTTAAATCTAGCAAAAAAAAATTAAGCCAAAAAAAACATAAAACAAAAAGAAATAATTACATTTATGCTTAAAACAAGAACAAATATATCTGCCAGTGGGGTCCGAAAAACAAAAAAAAATCTTGTTTCTCTTTGAATTAAGATTATGTTTCTGAGCCATTGACAGATTTTGGTTCTTGTTCTTAGTTTTGATACATTTTTCAGAAAGCAAGACTTAATATATGAAGACATTTTGCTTCTCTGCAAAGGAAGAACGTAATGTTTGTTCAATGCAGTGACGCTCATTTACTTTAAATGCAATCTTATTAATTTCAAAGTCTGTTTCTGTTGAAAAATACTCAATCTAGAAAATAGTTTATTTCAGACGTTTGAGAGCATGTCGGTGTCTCTGAATCTCCATTGTCATCGAGAGTCTAATTGCCTCAAGACTATAAACCGTCACCGTGTTTTGCCTTTGGTGAGTATTTACCGTGCATCGTTAATTCTCTCTCTCTCTCTCGGGCCGCTCTAGAAAGCGTTCCCTTTCCTTGATAAGTGGACAGAAACACAACACCAGTGAGGTTGGCTGCACTCTTTAACGCTGGCTTTCATCCCGTCCTCTTTCTTCTGCACCTGAAAGCTTTCTTCACATTGGAGTTTGAAGCACGCTGAATACTAATTTCTGTCTATTAAAAGTGGCCGCTATCATCGGCGTGCTCTCATTAGAATGCCGGGCTCATGGGACGCCTCTTAATTCCTTTATAGAGGAATTCAAGACCCTTTCACTTCAAAAAGTATAAATCATACTCCCAAATGATCGTGGAAGAGAGGGGATTCGTACCAGGAGTCTCTGATGTGTCCCACCGGTTCGTGGCAGGCGGGTTGAGTTCCCAAAGCCGCTGAAATCCAGCCTCCGGAGAGAAGAGGAGACTGTTCCTGTGACCCGCGCCTCTCCAGACACACAGTACAACACTCGCGCATGTGAAAATATGTGTACACGGAAGAAAGAATTATTGCTCAGAGACGGCTCTTTCTTTCTCTCTTTTTGTGTGATTACATTGGGGTTTTCAACTTTTAATTTTAATGACAGTAGGCAGGAAACAATGGGAAAGACGAGAAGGGCTAGTAAGGTGTGACTTTAGGCACGAAGGGAACAGGAAAGTACCTTCTGTAGGTGAAGTTGTGTCTCGATGTCGATGTGCTGCCCACAAAGCTATGGCTCTGTATCAGCTTTGAGCTCAGAGAACTCAAGCGTGGGGCCGTGATCGGTGGACACCTGTGCAATAAGTCCGTTCGGGACATTTCCTCACTAATAAATATTCCACGCTCAACTGTTAGTGGTGTTATAACAAAGTGGAAGCAATTGGGAACAACCGCAACTCGGCCACGAATCACAGAGCGGGGTCAGCGCATGCTGAGGGTCACAGAGTCAAGAGCTCCAGACCTCCAAACTTCTGTGGCCTTCAGATGAGCTCAAGAACAGTGTGTAGAGCTTCATGGAATGGGTTTCCATGGCCGAGCAGCTCATCCAAGCCTTACATCACCAAGTGCAATGCAAAGCGTTGGATGCAGTGGGGTAAAGCGTGCCGCCACTGGACTCTAGAGCAGTGGAGACGTGTTCTCTGGAGTGACCAATCACGCTTCTCTGTCTGGCAATCCCATGGACGAGTCTGGGTTTGGCGGTTGCCAGGAGAACGGGACTCGCCTGACTGCATTGTGCCAAGTGTAAAGTTTGGTGGAGGGGGGATTATGGGGTGGGGTTGTTTTTCAGGGATTGGGCTTGGCCTCTTAGTTCCAGTGAAAGGGACTCTTAATGCTTCACCAAGACATTTTCACTTTGAGATGATTATGCTAAACTTATGACACTTTCAGAAAATGATCGCAGGCTATCTTTGGTCTCAAGACCGTGACAACGGCCATCTTTGAACCTCTCTCATCGTTTAGGAGCCACAAGCACAGAAATCGCCACGATTGGTCATCTTTCGTCTGGGACAGCCCAACATCATACAGTGTGTACCAGGCATTAGAAGAAACATGTTTTAAAAAAATCTGTATTCTGAAGCTATAATTTAAATAGCATTATTTATTTCAGAATATCAAGGGTTACTAGTTTAAATGTATCTTTAGTGACAATGCATGTACAGTTGTGCTTGAAAGTTTGTGAACCGCAGTGAAAATGTGAATAATTTTAACAAAATAAGAGGGATCATACAACATGCATGTTGTTGTTTTGTTTATTTAGCACTGTCACGAATAAGATATTTTACATAAAAGATGTTGACATAGTCCACAAGACCAAGAAAAATTGCTGAATTTATTAAAATGATTTTGAGATCCATCTTTTGAGGGACTCAAACACAACTATTAAAACAGGTTCAGACGCTCCAGAAGGACACACGGCGCTTTAAGAGCCGGGGGTGAAAACTTTTGAACAGGATGAAGACGTCCAAATTTTTCTCATTTTGTTTTAAAATCTTTTTTTTTTCATTTAGTACTGTCCTTTGGAAGATACTTACATGTTTGACAAATTAAGAATAATTTACCTTGATCTTCCAAAAGTTTCTTCCACAAACAGGCACTGCACATTATTTTGTGACCTTCAATGGTATCAGATATTCCCCAGTAAATGCGAGTCATTGAAAAAGGGACGGAGGCGAATGACGTCAACTCAGGTGGACACGAACTGCGATCACATGACAAGGGCTCTCCTCTTTTTTCTCTCCGCCTTACGAGAGCAATGTTTTGCTGACCTTTAAAGAGAGTGCGGAAAGCAAAACATTGAATAATCATCTCGTCTGCGTCCATTGCATATCACGCCGTTTTACTTTCTTTTCCGGGTCTTGGGCTGTTTCGCCAGTGTATAGTGTAAATGCAAATATCGGATACAGCTCGCTTTTCAAAGATGATGTAAGCGGGTCATCAAAAAAATCGGATATTTACATTTCCGCATTTGGCAGACGCTTTTATCCAAAGCGACTTACAGTGCCCTTGTTACAGGGACAATCCCCCTGGAGCAACATGGAGTAAAGTGCCTTGCTCAAGGACACACTGGTGGTCACCGCTGGGATCGAACCAGCAACCTTCTGCATATCAGTTCCATGGTTTAACCCACTGAACCACCATCTCACATATTTGGATATAGTCACCAAATCGGAATTGTGCATCAAGACCTGTAGTGTAAATGCGGCCATAGCTCGATCCGGTTTAGCTCCAAGTAGGCCTATGTTATTTACCTATTACATGTCATGCACGAGTCGGTGGGCGGGGCTATTAGCTTCTTCGGTTAAGGCGTCGTTTCACTGAACTCTGACGTCACAGGGAAGATCGTTTGCTAACAAGGAAGTTTTCAGCTCTTTTCAGAAGTTCAGAAACTTACAGGATATTATTATACTACGATGAGCGTTTATAAATCAAAAGCTCACTTTAGGCCATGTCCACACTAATATGTTTTCGTTTGAAAACGTATATTTTTTCTCTCCGTTTTGCCCTTGCGTCCACACTGAGAAGGCGTTTTAAAACAACGAAAACGTAGCTTTTTGAAAATGCTCTCCAAAGCGGACACATTTGAAAACGCTGTCTTTGCGTCGTAGTGTGGACTGTGAAAACGGAGGTGTTTGAAAACAATGACACTCGTTTAGTCATGTGACGCATATTGCACCAATAGGTAGGCCTATTCATGTTTATACCGCTGTTGTACCTGTTATGTCCTATGTAGGGAATGCTACTTCGCGCACTCTTCATATCACAGTCCTGCAGAGATGATGCAAAATTTACTCGCAATTGCTGTCCTGTGGCAACACATGACAGTTGCGTTTTAGACCAAACATATAATGGAGTGAGTGCGACCTGCACGCATCAGTGAACGGTGAGATATTTTGCTTAATAAAATGATCCTGCCAGAAGAATTGTGTGATAATGTCTTGTTCTGTGAGTCATCTCTGTGAGCTTTTATGAGGTTTAACGCATGCAAAGTAAGGTGAGTTTAGCAGTGAATTTTTTAGTGAATTTAGAATTTTTTATTGGAAAACGCTTGTGTGGACGGAGAGCGTTTTAAAATGAAAACGCCCAGATTAATGTAGACGTAGCCTTAAAGGTCCCGTTCTTCGTGATCCCACTGTTCAAACTTTAGTTAGTGTGTAATGTTGCTGTTAGAGCATAAATAATACCTGTAAAATTATAAAGCTCAAAGTTCAATGCCAAGCGAGATATTTTATTTAACAGAAGTTCCCTTTCAAAGCCTACAGCGAACGGCCGGCTTGGACTACATCCTGGTACTTCCTTCATTAATGACGTCAGTAGAACAGACTAACCTCCGCCCACAAGAATACGCGAAAAAGGGGGCGTGGTCTTGTTGCTGTCCCACGTGGAGAAGAGGAAGTGTCACGTGGAGAAGAGGAAGTGTTGCGTTTGAGTGTGTTTGTCGCCATGTCGTCGAGACGCTGTTATTTTCATCCCGGAGTCAAATCACCTTTGTTTGGCTTTCCCAGGGACGCTGTAGAGATCATTGAGCGCATACATCTCCCGTTAAGAGGCGTGACCTTTCCACGTGCGCTAAGCTGCTGTCGAATCACAACACAGGAACCGCTGGCACAATCAGAACTCGTTACGTATTTCTGAAGGAGGGACTTCATAGAATAAAGGAACTCATCAGCCGTTTTTAGGACAGTGAGAACAGCGGTGTACAGATGAGTACATTGTGTGAAAAATACTGTTTTTTGTACACGCGAAACATGAACACATGTTATATTGCACACTGTAAACACAATCAAAGCTTCAAAAGAACACGAAGAACGGGACCTTTAACTTCAGTGCTCGAAGTGGGGCGGTACTCTATATTTTACTCTTAAGCATACCTGCACCTTTTCTTGCGTTCCTCTACTTCTCGTCTTTATAACGAACGGCCAAATGTGTAATTAAGTGGCGCGTGAATCCCTGTAGGTGGATTCACCATCGCACTCCAAAAGTGTCAAGCCCTGTTTATACTTTCGTCTGACTCTGCAGCGAGCTGTTCCTGTGCGACGCTGATGATCAAATGTGCGACCCATTTGAGCTCTATTGAGAATGTAGTAAAACACTACAGAGAAAGTCCAACATGAGCTAAAACAGCCACTAAAACATCATCCTGCTTTTTAAACTCATGATGCCCACATTTACTAGAGTTTATCACGTTCTATTGTATTTATTGTGGTCCATTTTGACTAGTTGTAGATTTTATAACAGATAATCAGTTAAGGGATAGTTCACCCAAAAACGAAATGTTGATGTTTATCTGCTTACCCTCAGGGCATCCGAGATGTAGGTGTGTTTGTTTCTTCAGTAGAACACAAATGAAGATTTTTAACTCCAACTGTTGCCGTCTGTCAGTCGTATAATGCATGTGAACGGGGATATTTTAGAGAGCAATGAGAGTAAAAACACACAAATCCTTATTAAACCCTGCGGCTCGTGATGACACATTGATGTCTTAAAGCTACACTGTGTGATATTTCCCCCATCGAGCGGTGAAAAGGTATATGACCATCCAGTAAATATTAGTTTCTGTTCCTCCCAATTCCGATTTGGTTTTAACTCCTACGGTGGCCGATTTAGTCCAAGATTAACATGGCTTCCAGTTCGACCTCGTCCATTAGTGTTGATTTGCCTGTTTTGTTGCCGTCTTAATTCTCTTTTTCGCTTCCTTGGCGACTCTATTACATATCCTCGAGAATAAGAGTGATCCTCCATCAGCAACAGACTTTCAAAAAGGCTTTCAGGTTTTCATATAGCAGTCTCAAGCAATCCCCCTCTTCACATTCGACACGGTGCCATCGAGTGTTAAAACGCGAAAGGCGAAGCTTGAATTTACGGGTATGTCCCTCTTTGGCTAATGTACTTTCAAGATGGAGGGGCAACATGGCGACCCCCATTCGAACCCCTTACCCGTATGTATTTTCAATGGCATATTATAAACTTACGAGAATACTTTATTACTTGAAAGAAGTAAATATACATTAATGAGCACATATATTTTTGAAAGAACTAAGTGTTTTTAGCTAAGAATAAACTAAAAAAGTTACACAGTGTAGCTTTAAGACACGAAACGATCGGTTTCTGCGAGAAGCCCAACAGTATTTATGCTATTATTTTACCTCTTATCAGACGAATGTCAGCGCCATAACTTCCGGCGAATAAGGTCAAAATACCGGCGTGATTAAAGATATATATACATAGATGCCTCATTTGAGCGATCCGCACAGGCACTAATGAGGAATCTATGTATATATCTATGATCGGCCGGTATTTTGACCTTATTCGCCGGAAGTGATGGCGCGGGGACGGCTGATGCAGAGCCATAGAAAAAAATGAAATACATTTTTAAATATGGATATTTTTCTTACACAAACGCATCGATTCGCTTCAGAAGGCCTTTATTAACACCCCAGAGCCGCGTGGAGCAGTTATTTGACGGACAGATGCAATTTTTATGGACTTCAAAAACAGAGCAACTATTACTGCTATTATAAAGCTTGGATTAGCCAGAACATTTTTAATATAACTCCGATTATATTCGTCTGAAAGAAGAATGTCATACACACCTCGGAAGACTTGAGAGTGAGTAAATCATGGGCTAATTTTCATTTTTGGGTGAACTATCCCTTTAAGGGAATATATTTTTCACTAAAGTTGTACATCTGTGGCATGTTGTAGCTATAGTTTCTAACTGTGTTGCTATTTGATTTAAAAAAAGAAAGACGAAAGTGAACATTGGCCTGCATGGTTATGAGGAGCGGTCAATGGTCTTGCTTTGTGAATAAACCCTTATTGTAACAAATGCTATAGTTAAACAATTACAAGAACTATATGTTAGTTTTAAGGCTGAGTACAAGATAGAAAGAGCTTTAAAATACGGACCTTCTTGAATTATTGACTAAACAATCCCCCATAACCACGCCCCCGACCAACAAAGCCCCGCCCCCTTTGGTGAGTACCGGCACTTTATTTTTTCCACTTCAAGCACTGCTTAAATTAATATAAAGTAATGCACATTTCTTCACTTTTCACATTGCTTATTTAATAAGTTGTGTATTAAGGTGTAATGGAAAGAAGTAGCACATTACCCATTTCTTCCCCCAATATAATTTGATTGACTAACACATGTTAGTTGCACTCTTGAGTCTGTAATTGAAAACTGCTATTTATTAATTTCATACCAGTTGTCAGTTCTCGTGTTTTACACTCATTTCAAGTAAGCTGATCTTTGTCATTGTCAATGCCTTCGGTCGCCAACACTTCGCCATCATCTGCCGTATTAACATGCAGAAGTGTGCAGCACTTAAGGCCTCTATACGCTCAAGTTTTCCTAATCGACTTCTTATTTCTAAACTGGAGAAATATCACAGCTGAAGCCCACCGCCTCCTGCTTTTCATTTTAATGGTGAGATCTTGATGTCAGCAGTTAGTATATTGGTGTGAGTGGCCTATTGATTATTGATTTGTGTTCATTGATTGAGGTCTCAGGGGAGCCTAATCCGTTTTGATGCATTTGAATACATCCATTCATCTTCAGATGTTCTTGCGGCTCCTGCGCCTGCAGGCTAATGAAAATAGATGGTGATCTGAATGTGCAAGCCGCCTTTTTGATTTATTTTTTTAATTGATATATCTGCTTGGAAAGGGTCGGCTGCCGAATGACAATTGACCGCGCTGTCAACATCTGCTTTTTTCCCTGCGTTAAAGAGCATCTTCTGATGGACTTAGAGGTTGTTTGGATCTGCCAGATATATATGTTTCATGTCGGGCTGTTTAAAAAGGGACAGTTATGAAGATTACTCGAATATTGATGGGTTACATGGGAGCAGGAAGTCTTTATATTGTTCTTTTCAGTATATGTAATATTCAGACATATTCTCTCATGAATGGATCTGTATGCAAATCCATATATTACTTTACTTTATAAACACTTTCATATTTTTATTTAAATAAGCAGAGCACAATAAATGCAACTATGATGTAAAATTACTTTTATAATGTAAATACAATTTGTTGCATTATGCTAATTCAAGCAATAGGGGTGATTTTAATTGTCATGAAAAAAGTTATAATGGCCCTGAAAATAGAATATGGTCTATTGACGTCTGATCTTTATTCACTCAAAATTTTACCTTTTCAGGTACAAGTGGCCGTCACTGCGGTGGTTCCCTTAAGGGTACATTTCTGTAGCTCTAAGTCAGGGGACGGCAAGTTCGGTCCTAGAGAGCTGATGAGAGTTTAGCTCCAACCCTACTAAACCTCCACAGTATAAACTCAGGGCTCCCAGCATGCATTGCAACATTAAGTATGTCACCGTTGTTGAGATTCATAAGCTGATTCTTGATATCTGTGTGTGTCTAAATTTTTTTCCCCCTAGAATGTGTTTAAAAACCAGAATTCAGAATGTCTGATCTGTGGCAAGAAAGTATTGTTGGTGAATATTATTTATTAATATTTTTAGTCAGTGATGAGTTTAGTCAAACATTTTTCTTCATGATCATTTTTGTTTATGGTTTCTTTTGATGTGAACAGATTATGTGTTTTGTTAGCACTGTAACAAAAACGTTTCGGTTACGACTGTAACCTTAGTTCCCTGAATAGGGAACTCGCGCTGTGTCACCGCTCTGGGAACGCCTCTGCGTGATTGCTTCGTGAAGCACGTATGTCATCAGTCCAATAGAAAGACGGAACGTCATAGACCCGGAAGCTATAAAGCACACCGGCACCTCTTGCGCCGCTCAGGCAGCACGGGGTTCGCATCCTGAACTTCCTCGATGACTGGCTCATAATGAGTCACTCTTGAGCGCAGGTTTGCGAACACTGAGACCTAGTGCTCCAGCACTTAGCCCGTCTGGGCCTTCGGGTCATCTGGGAGAAGAGCAAACTTTGCCCCGTGCAGAGGATCTCTTTTCTCGGTATGGATTCGACTCGGTCGCCATGGGTCGCGCAGTCTCTGCTGACTTGCCTCCGTCAAATCGAGAGCAAGAGTGCGGTTCCACTGAAACTATTTCAGAGGCTCCTGGGGCATATGGCATCTGCAGCCGCGGTAACGCCGCTCGGATTGTTACATATGAGACCGCTTCAGCAGTGGCTTTGCGATCGAGTCCCGAAATGGGCATGGGGGTCTGGCACGCTCCGGGTCCTAGTCACTCGGGCCTGCCTTTAGACGCTCACCCCGTGGTCGAACCTCAGCTTTCTACGGGCAGGTGTGCCCTTAGAACGAGTTTCCAGGCATGTTGTTGTATCAACAGATGCCTCTACCACGGGTTGGGGTGCCATGTGCAATGGACATGCTGCCGAGGGCTCCTGACAGGACCCCAGCGCCACTTGCATGTCAATTGCCTCGAGTTGCTTGGCAGTACGGTTCACCCTGCACTGCTTCCGAGCGTTGCTGAAGGGTCAACATGTACTAGTCCGGTCAGACATCACCGCCTGATGTAGCGTACATCAACCACCAGGGCGGTCTACGCTCCCGCCGTATGTCTCAACTCGCCCGCCATCTCGTTCTATGGAGTCAGAAGCATCTGAGGTCCCTTCGTGCTGTCCATATCCCAGGAGAACTGAACCGTGCAGCCGACGAGCTCTCACGGTCTCAGCCACTTTCTGGAGAATGGAGACTCCATCCCCAATTGGTCCAACTGATTTGGGAACAGTTTGGCGACACACAGGTAGATCTGTTTGCCTCCCTCGACTCTTCCCATTGCAGCCTGTTCTATTCCCTGACCGAGGGCACGCTCGGCACGGATGCACTGGCACACAGCTGGCCGTGGGGCCTATGCAAATATGCGTCCCCCCCCAGTGACCCTTCTCGCACGAGTCCTGTGCAAGATCAGGGAGGACAAGGAGCAGGTCATGTTGGTCGCTCTGTATTGGCACGGCCAGACCTGGTTCTCAGAACTGCTACTCCTTGCGACAGCCCCTCCCTGGCCTATCCCTCTGAGGAAGGACCTCCTCACTCAGAGACGGGGCACCCTCTGGCACCCGCGTCCCGAACTTTGGAACCTCCATGTGGCTCCTGGGCGGGACGCGGCATGTTTGAGTACCCTACCATCTGCGGTGGTGACTACCATCCCTTCCGCTACGGCAGAGTCCACGTGGCATGCCTATGCGTTGAAGTGGAATCTCTTCATCACCTGGTGTTCTTCCCGCCAAGAAGACCCCTGGAAATGCCCAATCGGGTCCGTGCTCTCGTTCCTCCAAGAGGGGTTGGAGCGTAGGCTGTCTCCCTCCACCCTTAAAGTTTATGTGGCCGCAATATCTGCCCACCATGATCTCTTGGGGGACAAAAAGGTAAGTCAGCACGACCTGGTCATCAGGTTCCTGAGGGGAGCCAGGAGACTACATCCTCATCGCTATCCCCTCGTACCCTCTTGGGACCTCTCAGTAGTCTTAGGTGCTCTGCAGAGGTCTCCCTTTGAGCCTTTGCGGTCAGTTGATATTAAGTTCTTGTCTATGAAGACAGCTCTTGGCCTCCGCATTGGCCTCCGTTAAGAGGGTAGGGGACCTGCAGGCATTTTCGGTTGACGAAGCGTGCCTGGAATTCGGGCCGGGTAACTCTCACGTGATCCTGAGACCCCGGCCTGGATATGTGCCCAAGGTTCCCACCACTCCGTTCAGAGACCAGGTGGTGAACCTGCAAGTGCTGCCTTTGGAGGAGGCAGACCCAGCCTTGGCACTGCTCTGTCCAGTACGCCCTTTCCGCGCTTACGTAGACAGGACGCAGTGTTTCAGGACCTCAGACCAGCTCTTTGTCTGTTATGGTGGAGAGCGGAAGGGAAGAGTTCTCTCAAAGCAGAGGTTGTCTCTGTCTTACGACAGGGTACTCACACTTACGCAGGGCACTGGAAGACAGCTGAGTGACGTTGTTGTATTGGGACCCCCATTCGTTAGTCACTAACGTTACGTCGTAGTGACTGAACGAAAGGGAACGTCTCGGTTACGTATGTAACCCTCGTTAGGAGGGAACGGAGACGTAACGTCCCTTTGCCACCTCTGCATTAATCATGCAGAATCTTCATTAGTTGCTGATGATCATTAATAAATGGTTTAGTTCTTCATGAGTCACACATTAACTCATGATTATCTGTGCATTAGTTAAGCTTGATTTAATGCATATTAGTGCACCCGTTTTGTAAAGTTTTATCAAAACGTCTGTCAACCAATCAGATTCAAACATTCAACAGCCCTGTAGTGTAAAGTTTACTAAAACAAACAAAAGATAAACATAAATTGGTCTAGTCAAATAACTAACACTGAAATAAAAATGAATACAAGCTATAAATAATGGGGGAAAAAAATACTAAAGCTTTGACTAAAATGTATATAAAAACAGAAAATATAACAATAAAGACTAATTCAAAATATGAATAGAAACTCTATAATAGCATGTCAGTGATCGTGACACTAGAGAGAGAGAGAGAGAGAGAGAGAGAGAGAGAGAGAGAGAGAGAGAGAGAGAGAGAGATTCTCCAGACCCCCGCGCATCAGCCTTTAAACGCATGTGGGTATTACTTTTAATACTGTTCTGGATAGAGGAGAGTGAAATAATGTGCCGTTTAAGCATCCATCGATTTTAGAATTAAAAAGTTAGTTTGCAAAGATTTACTGTGGGGGTTCAACGGCGGAGCTCTTTATCAGGGCAGCAAATGGGCGGTTATACGCTGTCCGACAGAGCCGCGATTGAGAGATCGATAGGTGCGTGATTTAGTAACTGGGCTACAGCTAATCAATAAGTATAAAAGTAAATGAAATATGCATTACAGGGATTTTATTAGAGGGGGTTAGCAGATGGAGAATAACCGTCGGGCCATTTATTTTATACCTATTGATTGTACAACATAGAGACTCGCCGTAGCTCAAGCAAACCCCTTCTCAAATTCAGCGCGAGTGTCGTGTGATTTATTGCTTTTGAGGTCAGGCGGTGCGCAGACAGCTAAAGACGGCTGTGACGGGGTCCTATCTTAGCACGGCTGAAGGGTTTATATGACCTGGACTCGTATCTGACACAATTACTGTGGGAAAAAACACCGGACACTGGCTTTGAACTTCCAATGCAAATGTTACACAGCGCTCACAGCAGCTTTTATGATTAATGTGCTGTGTTATTATTCAAGCAACAGACAGCCATTCAGCCAGAGACGGATATTCTGTCATCATTTACACACCCTCATGTTGATTCAGGCCTGTGTGCTGTTACACCAAAAGGAGACATCTTACCATACGTCTCCACACAAACAGACAAACAGCTTCATGTCGTTAAACATTTCATTTACTAGTATTTTCTGATAATCTCATTCACAACTGAGAGTTGTTGTTTCTTTTATCACTGTTTTGTCCATTATTTGTGTGTGTTATGAACAGTCACAACATTTCTCTTTCCCACACAAAGCTGCTGTCAGAGTCTGAACAATGTTGGACAAGGTGGCAAGCAGAGCAAGACGAGAATTACTTTATAGGGGATCGTCCCCTATCCCCTATATAGTGCACTGTCAGATCGTCCCCTATCCCCTATATAGTGCACAGTCTGATCGTCCCCTATCCCCTATATAGTGCACAGTCTGATCGTCCCCTATCCCCTATATAGTGCACTGTCTGATTGCCCCCTATCCCCTATATAGAGCACAGTCTGATCGTCCCCTATCCCCTATATAGTGCACAGTCTGATCGTCCCCTATATAGTGCACAGTCTGATCGTCCCCTCTCCCCTATTTAGTGCACAGTCTGATTGCCCCCTATCCCCTATATAGGGCACGGTCTGATCGTTCCCTATCCCCTATGTAGTGCACTGTCTGATCGTTCCCTATCCCCTATGTAGTGCACTGTCTGATCGTGCCCTATCCCCTATATAGTGCACAGTCTGATCGTCCCCTATCCCCTATATAGTGCACTGTCTGATCGTTCCCTATCCCCTATATAGTGCACAGTCTGATCGTTCCCTATCCCCTATATAGTGCACTGTCTGATTGTTCCCTATCCCCTATGTAGTGCACTGTCTGATCGTTCCCTATCCCCTTTTATAGTGCACAGTCTGATCGTCCCCTATCCCCTATATAGTGCACAGTCTGATCGTCCCCTATCCCCTATTTAGTGCACAGTCTGATTGCCCCCTATCCCCTATATAGGGCACAGTCTGATCGTTCCCTATCCCCTATGTAGTGCACTGTCTGATCGTTCCCTATCCCCTATGTAGTGCACTGTCTGATCGTTCCCTATCCCCTATATAGTGCACAGTCTGATCGTCCCCTATCCCCTATATAGTGCACTGTCTGATCGTTCCCTATCCCCTATATAGTGCACAGTCTGATCGTTCCCTATCCCCTATATAGTGCACTGTCTGATCGTTCCCAATCCCCTATCTAGTGCACTGTCTGATCGTTCCCTATCCCCTATATAGTGCACTGTCTGATCGTTCCCTATCCCCTATATAGTGCACTGTCTGATCGTTCCCAATCCCCTATCTAGTGCACTGTCTGATTGTTCCCTATCCCCTATATAGTGCACTGTCTGATCGTTCCCTATCCCCTATGTAGTGCACAGTCTGATCGTCCCCTATCCCCTATATAGTGCACTGTCTGATCGACGAGAGAGGACCAGGCCTGGATTTTACGGTGTGTTCTGTTTACGTTTTGTTATGTGTGTGTGAGGTAGTCGTCCGTGAGGGGCTGCCGCTTTTCAGTTTGTGTTTATTATTTGATTAAAAAGTTGTTGAACGTTCGCCGGTTCCTGTTACAGACAACAATTATGATACTTTTATGAGAGTTTTGAGGTGTTTTTTGGAGCTTGTCAGCAGCCATCCTCCTCTATGGTCATCGTAAGGAAAAGAGCAGCTTGGACATTCTGATCAATTTCTCCTTTTGAATTTCTTCCTTTTTTGTAAAATATCATGACAGTGCTAAATAAAAAACAACATGCATTTTGTATGATCCCTCTCATTTTGTTTAAATTATTCAAGCACAACTGTACACGCATTGTCATTGAAGATACATTTAAACGAACCCTTGATGTTCTGAAACGCTGGCCCTGTCTCCAGACCGTCAGCGCCACGTGTGCCTTAATGCACATTTGAAGACAGAACGTTTAGCATAGCATCTCAAGACATCTGAATCCATGAATCATAAACGTGATGATCTGTTTACAGCCTTCTGAGCATGCAAAGTAATTCACGGAGGATGAGCGCGCTCTCATAGAGAGGAGTGTGTGCATAACCCTCCGTCCGTACAGTCAGATCACGCTGACGAGAGCGCGCAGGCATTAGAAATGGCACCAGACATCAGTCCTCCGGCCCGTTCGGACTGGCCCGCCTGCCCCTCTTCATTACCCTGAGTGTTTCTGAGTCTTCGCAGCGCTGCTTTCAGGATTGAATCTGAATTGGTTTGTCCACCTTCCCTCAGCGGCATCCGCTGTCTGCACCTCTTCCTGCGCCGGGTTTGTCATGTAAATAACAAATGCACTCAGTGTGGTGATTTACCGCGGGCCGCTGGCCTCTGATGTATATTAATATTGCTGCACGTTTCACTGTACTACAGTCCATCATTCATTTGGATAAAAGAGGAGGAATTTAAAAATGGCCAATGCGGTACAATGGGGATACAGATTGCATCCATTTATTGTGCTGAGTGATGGAGCGGCTGCCCACTCTGTCCTTCACCTTCCCAAGATCCATGCAGCTTCCCATAAAACCTAAAAAAAGAGACGGCCTTTGCCCCTCGCTCAGGTATTTCTACAGGACGCTCCCATGCACAACATCTGACTCCTGCAAACCAAGTCTGGTGTTCAATTCTTCAATACTGAGGTTTAATTTCATTTCGTTTTTATTTCGCTAGTGTTACTAAAATGATTTTGTTATTTTCTGTTTAATTAATTTTCTTATGTTGGTCTTGTTTATTTATTCATTATTGTTTGATTCATTGTTGAATGTTGTTCCAACTAAATGTATTAATGTATAATTATAATTAAATGTATAATGTTAATTATTTTTTAATATGTTGGTCTAAATTAAATTAAGCAGTATCTAATTAAATATACATTTTTACTGATTTTATTTGTATGAATTTGATATTTTTATGTATTACACATGGATTCAAGACAAAGTGTGCATGATAAGTCTAATGCAAGATAATTAGAAATAATTGGAAAAAAGTGAAAAATATGTGCAGACATTTGCAGCAGTCAACATATTCAGACCGGATCGTTCCCTATCCCCTATATAGTGCACTGTCTGATCGTTCCCTATCCCCTATGTAGTGCACTGTCTGATCGTTCCCTATCCCCTATATAGTGCACAGTCTGATTGTTCCCTATCCCCTATACAGTGCACTGTCTGATCATTCCCTATCCCCTATATACTGCACTGTCTGATCGTTCCCTATCCCCTATATAGTGCACTGTCTGATCGTTCCCTATCCCCTATATAGTGCACTGTCTGATCGTTCCCTATCCCCTATATAGTGCACTGTCTGATCGTTCTCTATCCCCTATATAGTGCACTGTCTGATCGTTCCCTATCCCCTATATAGTGCACTGTCTGATCGTTCCCTATCCCCTATATAGTGCACTGTCTGATCGTTCTCTATCCCCTAAATAGTGCACTGTCTGATCGTTCTCTATCCCCTAAATAGTGCACAGTCTGATCGTCCCCTATCCCCTATATAGTGCACTGTCTGATCGTTCTCTATCCCCTATATAGTGCACTGTCTGATCGTTCCCTATCCCCTATATAGTGCACTGTCTGATCGTTCCCTATCCCCTATATAGTGCACTGTCTGATCGTTCTCTATCCCCTAAATAGTGCACTGTCTGATCGTTCTCTATCCCCTAAATAGTGCACAGTCTGATCGTCCCCTATCCCCTATATAGTGCACTGTCTGATCGTTCTCTATCCCCTAAATAGTGCACTGTCTGATCGTTCTCTATCCCCTAAATAGTGCACTGTCTGATAAGCGACTTACAAATGAGAGCAATAGAAGCAGCTAGAACAGTCAAGGGCTACAGTATGCAAGTGCTGTAACAAGTCTCAGTTAATCTAGCACAGAACACACAGGACAGAACTTTTTTTTATTTATTTTTTTATAACTTAGACAGACAGAAAATGAAGAATGTTAAGTGCTATTCTTGATAGGTCAGGTGCTGCTGGAAGAGATGTGTCTTTAGCTGTTTTTTAAAATGGCTCCAGACTCGGCTGCTGGATTTGAGATCGGCAGGTCGTTCCACCAGGTGGGGGCGGTCCAGGAAAAAGTCTGTGAGAGTGATTTCATGCATTTTTGGGATGGCACCACAAGGCGTCGTTCACTGGCAGAACGTAAGCTCCTGGAGGGTGTGTGAGTCTGAACAAGCAAGTTTAGGTATATTGGTGCAGAGCAAGTGGTTGCTTTGAAGGCGAGCACCAGTGTCTTGAATTTGATGCGAGCGGCTATTGGCAGCCAGTGGAGACTGATGAAGAGAGGCATGACGTGCGCTCTCTTCGGCTCGTTAAAGACCCTCACCTCTGCATTCTGGATCAGTTGCTAGGGTTTGATAGTGCATGCCGGAAGGCCCGCTAGAAGAGCATTACAGTAGTCCAGTCTGGAGAGAACAAGAGCTTGGACCAGGAGTTGTGTGGCCTGCTCTGATAGGAAAGGTCTGATCTTCCTGATGTTGTATAACGCAAATCTGCAGGACCGGGTTGTTGCAGTGATGTGGTCAGTGAATTTTAGCTGATCATCAATCACAACTCCAAGATTCCTGGCTGTCCTGGACGGAGTTATGGTTGATGATCCTAGCTGAATGGAGAGATTGTGATGAAGTGCTGGGTTGGCTGAGACCACAAGCAGTTCTGTCTTTGCAAGGTTGAGTTGCAGGTGATGCTCCTTCATCCAGGCAGAAATGTCTGTTAGGCAGGCGGCAATACGAACACCAACCGTGGGATCATCTGGTTGAAATGAGAAGTAGAGTTGAGTGTCGTCGGCATAGAAGTGATAGGAAAAGCCATGTTTCTGAATGACAGATCCCAGTGATGACATGTAGATGGAGAAGAGAAGTGGTCCAAGCACTGAGCCCTGGGGAACTCCAGTGGCTAGATGATGTGACTTAGACACTTCACCTCTCCATGACACACTGAAGGGCCTACCTGAGAGGTAAGACTTGAGCCACTGGAGAGCAGTTCCTGAGATGCCCATCTTCAATTAGAGCCAGATTCGGGATTCGGGACAACAGCTTAGATTTCGGGACTGTCACGTATTTTTCAGGACGTCTGGTCACCCTAATGTTATTTTACATTTGATCAATTTCTGTACCTGAAAACTAATGTTAGACGTACCTGAAAAACCTGAAAAGCAGTTTATTTTATTAGTATCTTTGCTCAAAAGTATGTATTTGTGCTGCTGCTTGTATTTAAATGATTTGTGCTTATTATTTTCTTTATTTTTATTTCACAGTAGTCCTTTTTTCCCTGAACATAGCAAATACTGAACCATACCGAAACCATGAACCTAAAACCGTGACACAAACCGAACCATGAGCAATCTGTACCGTTACACCCCTAGTGTAACGAATGCGAGGGGGTGCCACAAAATGGAGAACATTTTCAAAGGGTGCCATGCCTGAAAAAAGGTTGGGAAACACTGGCTTAGGCTACTATCGAAGAAGAAGAAGAAGACAGTTGCAGCGGCGGGTGGGCGGGAGGAAGAGGGAAAAAGTAGCGGGAAGTGAACTTCAAGGAGAGTAGAGTAGATGAGTGTGATGTGCGATGATGGATCAGGACGCTGACGGCCAAAATCAAAATATATTGTTTAGTTATAAACTCTTTAGACTGTTAATGATTAGTGCTTTTTTAAAAGTTTGTGGGTAAGAATCGTGTAAAAAAAAAAAAAAATCCCTTATTTTGTGGATGGATTCCGGGAAATCTCCCTTATTTTCAATGTTGACAACTATGCATCATACATTACCAAATACATACAGTTAAACCCAGCGGTGGTTTGGGTTGTGAAGCTCATTGTTCGCTGCAGTCTGTGTGATTTATCACGCCACGTGTTTCGTCCCGATGTCAGTTCCTCATCTGTATCTTTGCTTTAGCGTCTCACAGGAGTGGGGTCGCTCACTCTGAGAGACGGTGGCTTTGATTGTTAAAATGGTAATTAGTGTCCTGCTTTTAATTTGTGTTTGTGCACGCTCAGACTATCTCCCGAATCCCTCAGAGAGAGAGGGAGAGCCGCTGAGAGAGTTTGAGACTGGAGACAGTTTGATTTCCAGTGTTGTTGTGTGTCTGCGGCGGTGTCGCTGTACCCAGCTGCGCTTCAGCCGCGTCTCTTTATCTCTTTAGCACTCACAGGCATTGTGTTGAAGCTAGCTGTGAAAGAACTCATCAAACAGCCTCTCTGTTTGGGCTGGACAAACGCTCCATTTTACAGCCTCAAATTGGCTGTCAAGAGCAAATCTCACTGTCACCAACTCAACAGAACACATACACCCGCCCGAGCGGCCCGTATAACACAGTTCCCAGCATGCCGAGGCTATTATTCAACAGGCGAACGTGTGCTTGACTTATATAATTCTGCTGAACATTTGACCCTGTGTGGTGTTGCAGTCTGAGCTGCTCTTTCTCATGTTAAGACAGTGGAAGGTTATTTACACTGTCACACATCGGAAAGGACAAAAAAAAATTGTGTCAAGTCAAGTCAACTTTATTTATATAGCGCTTTTAACAATGTAGATTGTTTCAAAGCAGCTTTACAGTGTTAGACAGGAAAATAATGCAGCATAATTTTATTAAACTGTATATCCATTTGATGTCATCAGTTCATTTCAATTTCCATACGGTGGCAGTGTGGGCTTTAGATCAGTAATTAGATCAGTAATTTAGTTTATATGGTTAATTTAGTTTATTAATTAGATTTATTTCGATGTTTAGTTGAAAAATGTAATCCAGAGGCAACAGTGGCAAGGAAACCAAAACCCCATCAGGTGACCTAATGGAGAAAAATAAACCTTGGGAGAAACCAGGCTCAGTACCATACAAATATATCGTTAGCCTCATAGCATAATTGCCTAAGTAATTGTTTGCCCAAATATGATCTGGCTAACGATATACGAAAAGTCATATGACGTGCACAAACGTTTATGCATTTGGCTGACGCTTTTGTCCAAATCGACTTACAGGGACAATCCCCCCGGAGCAACATGGAGTAAAGTGCCTTGCTCAAGGACTCACTGGTGGTGAGCGCTGGGATCGCACCAGCAACCTTCTGTATATCAGTTCCATGGTTTAACCCACTGGACCACCATCTCTCTTATTTTACTTATTTTACAAACCAATGACGTTTCTTGAAGCCTTGAGTGACAAAACATTTAAAGGTCCCGTTCTTCGTGATCCCACTGTTCAAACTTTAGTTAGTGTGTAATGTTGCTGTTAGAGCATAAATAATACCTGTAAAATTATAAAGCTCAAAGTTCAATGCCAAGCGAGATATTTTATTTAACAGAAGTTCCCTTTCAAAGCCTACAGCGAACGGCCGGCTTGGACTACATCCTGGTACTTCCTTCATTAATGACGTCAGTAGAACAGACTAACCTCCGTCCACAAGAATACGCGAAAAAAGGGGGCGTGGTCTTGTTGCTGTCCCACGTGGAGAAGAGGACGTGTCGCGTGGAGAAAAGGAAGTGTTGCGTTTGAGTGTGTTTGTCGCCATGTCGTCGAGACGCTGTTATTTTCATCCCGGAGTCAAATCACCTTTGTTTGGCTTTCCCAGGGACGCTGTAGAGATCATTGAGCGCATACATCTCCCCGTTAAGAGGCGTGACCTTTCCATGTGCGCTAAGCTGCGGTCAAATCACAACACGGGAACCGCTGGCACAATCAGAACTCGTTACGTATTTCTGAAGGAGGGACTTCATAGAATAAAGGAACTCCTCAGCCGTTTTTAGGACAGTGATAACAGCGGTGTACAGATGAGTAAATTGTGTGAAAAATACTGTTTTTTTTCACACGCGAAACATGAACACGTTATATTGCACACTGTAAACACAATCAAAGCTTCAAAAAAACACGAAGAACGGGACCTTTAAAACACCATCATATGACTTTTATGGGGCTTTTTTTGTCCTTTTTGCAATGTTTTCAGACGACAACTGCACTTAAAAGTAGGACCCTTGTGAAAAAAGAAGCATTGCTGCCACATACATATGATTTTTTTCACTCAATTATGTCGTAATAACGAGATCTTATGTCGTTAAAACGACATATTTTCTCCTAATAAGGACATGTGTTGTACAGTGATGTCTACAAAATATGCCTGTATCCACATTAGAGAATTCATATAGCCATGTGCATTTGTCACACTTCCATGTTTGAAAAGCAGAAGCAAGCTCAGAGTAAAATAGGCTCTTCCGCTGCCTGTATCAGTGGCAGTGCCCACAGCACGAAAGTATTGTATTGTATTGATGTAGCCGATAGTTCATAACAGCCACGGGTAACAGTGCCATGGAGCGCTCATGTTCGCATCAGTGGCTTAACTTTAACCTAGTAATGACGGACCCCGGTGCAGCCACAAATATCATAACTATCTATAAGGCCTACTGTTATTAAGACATTCAAGAAATGTATTGCACAAATAGGCTATCATAACTATCTATAAAAGGCCTACTGTAATATATTGTATGTTATACTGTAGGCTAATACATATATTCTAGAAATGTATTAAAAAGAAAGACGCTTTCAGCATTACTCAAAGGCCGCGGAAACAGGCCAGTGGGTTCGTTACGCATGTCAATCCATTCCCGGCGTTCTTATTGTGCTTCTTATGTATTAAATATACAGGTAATTAGTTTATAAAACCTTGATCAAAATTATAATACAATTTATAGAAAACGAAATTCACTTTAAAGAAATGATTTCTGCAAAACAACACTCAATAAAAATCCCGTCTGACCCCACTCCATGTCTCCAGACATATTGCGAGTTTTATAGCCTACTCATGCCGACGAAAGCGCCCGCGAATTCTTTAATATGTTTCATTTTTGACGCTTGTTTTACCATTCGTTATTTTGGCTCAGAATTTAATTTGTTGGAAATATGAACTGAATTTAGAAATTAAATTTGAAATTAAAAACTTTGCGTTTAATAAACAAAATACATTTGTGAAGCGTTTGGAGTGGAGTAGGCTATATACATGCAAAACGTAGCCTATTTAGATTCATAGTTAGGCTATATGTTTATGTTTTCTTATAGCCTATCTTACTCATGCTGCTCACTTTCATCATCAACATATGAAATTAAAACAATAATATAATAGGCTAATATTTAAACATATAGCCTAACTATGAATCTAAATAGGCTACGTTTTGCTTGTATATAGCCTACTCCACTCCAAACGCTTCACAAATGTATTTTGTTTATTAAACGCAAAGTTTTTAATTTCAAATTTAATTTCTAAATTCCGTTCATGTGAGTCGAGAACAGAAAACACATCGGACCTGTCTGAATTCTGCACAGAATGGTGTATTTTAATGGAATATGGAGGAGTTTAAGGGTGCTTTCACACCTGTCTCATTTAGTTGGGTTGAATCGTACTAGAGTTGGTTTTCCCCTTTGGTGCGGTTCGTTTGGTCAGGTGTGAAAGCAGCAATCGCACTCGGGTGCGCACCAAAAGCGGACCAAACAAGCGTACCAAGAGCTCCTTGAAGAGGTGGAGAACTCTGGAGCGGTTTGTTTGTGGTAAGCATGTGATCCGACCTCGAACAGACCCAACTGCAAAAAGTACTGATAATTTTTGGACTAAACCAGCTGCCGTAGTCAGCCGCGCTGTGCATTATGGGATGAGGAAGTGTTTGTTGACAGTTTGCACTTTAGCATGGCAGCTCGCGGACAAACTTGGAGTAGTGAGGAGGGGCGGAGCCTCATAGACATTCGGTCTGATGACCATATTAGGTCCCAACTTTGGAAAACTCACAAGAACAGCGCGATCTCCGCTTGAAGTGAAGAGCGATGCGCGCTCGCCGTTTGCAGTGCATTAGAGCGGTGTTTTAAAGCCACATCCGCGCTTCATCACAGAAATGTATTGTTTGCATATTGTGGAGGATACAAACAGTGCAATAGATTATGGCCAGGGACAAAACCAGCCCGCGCAGTCGCAGTTTAGGAAATACGCCATGGCCATTGAGTGATGGGTTGTCATGTGACTGCATTTTGGTTCGTTTCAACTGGTTCGAACCAAAGCAATCAGTGCGGTGTGAAAAGGAACCAAAAAAGCAGAAAAATGCTACAATGTATAATTGTTTGCCTTTGGTTCGGACCAAATAAACCGAACTAGAGATGTGAAAGCACCCTAGGCGGAGAAACGGTTAGAGATTAGGAGGAAACTGCAGTTTCTGATATAAACAAAACACTATTGGCTATTTTAAAAAAGGGGAGGAGCCGTTCGATATGCTGCACCCTGTCCTCCTGATTCAGTGGAGATGACCTCAACACACTAAATAATTCTGCACGTTTCCCGGCACTTCGTTGGGACTTTAATATGGTTGAATCTCGAGATGAGACACTCAGAAGAGGACAGATGACTGTAAACATGGCCTAAACCATTTGATGTTTGCCTAGCACAGTTACAGTATTGAAGTTCAGTTCTGTTGAAACGCAGAATAACAGCAGCTCAACCTACTAGCAAGGGCACTTAAAGCACCACGGCAGCTTTGGTTTCTATTTTTGGGCTGTTGTTAACTCTTTCTGGCTCCCACGCTGCCCTTTCCTCCCTCTTCTGTTTTCCTGTTCTCTCATCCTCTAGTCTTTCTCTTAAATCTCCATCACCTTCATTGTGCCTCCATCCTTCTTTCTGGCCCTTGCACAACACCCTCCCCGCGGTGACAGATCACCTGCATCTAAAGTCCTGGTGTTCTCGCCCGGCGGTCCGTCCCCCCTCTCATTAATGCCCATGCCGGCATGAGGGCCATATGGCAGCGCAAGACAAATAACGCCAGCGCTCAGCCATTGCTTCTGCTGACAGAATTGCAGCCCACCACAGTATTTTGCCCTCAGCCGCTTCACTCCACGTACTTGCCTCTCCTCGCGCGTCCTTCAAAAGCCCACCGCTGAGACGCCTGTTGCCCCAAGCTCGTGTCCGTGGTCTGAGCTTTGGACAAGATCGCTCCTGGTGTTTCAGCTAATCCAGGGCTCTACAGTGCAAACATTGCAGTCACATTTGCCACTGAAAATGACTGTGAAAAAATATTTAAATATTACAAACAGAATAAGGACTACAACTCCCAAAATGCATCTACACTTCAACAGTTAACGTTCACTAGACTTCAGAGACGGAACAATATGTTTTTGTGTGTTAATGTTCAAGGGTGATATGGGTAAAATAGGTTATGATTAGCTGCTGTTGTTTCTTTGCAGCCTGTCAAATAAAATTTAGATTATCAAAAGTATAGGGTCAGAAATGTACAGGGTTTGGGGCAAAATAAAAATAAAATTTGAGATATGCATGGGGGCAAAAAATGCCCCTGTTTGAGTTCTTGTTTTTAATATTTATAACATATGATTTAGTTAATCATATCATATGAGCAAGAGCACCATTTTCTTAGAATATCTACACCATTGTGAATGTTATATTGATTTTATATAATAGTTTGATGAAGAAGTTGTAGCAATCCAAGAGAGTAAGCAGGAAGACTATATAGGGTATAGGGTACGATCAGACAGTGCACTATATGGGGGATAGGGAACGATCAGACAGTGCACTATATGGGGGATAGGGGACGATCAGACAGTGCGCTATATAGGGGATAGGGGACGATCAGACAGTGCACTATATAGGGGATAGGGTACGATCAGACAGTGCACTATATGGGGGATAGGGAACGATCAGACAGTGCACTATATGGGGGATAGGGGACGATCAGACAGTGCGCTATATAGGGGATAGGGGACGATCAGACAGTGCACTATATAGGGGATAGGGAACGATCAGACAGTGCACTATATGGGGGATAGGGAACGATCAGACAGTGCGCTATATAGGGGATAGGGGACGATCAGACAGTGCACTATATAGGGGATAGGGGACGATCAGACAGTGCGCTATATAGGGGATAGGGAACGATCAGACAGTGCACTATATAGGGTATAGGGAACGATCAGACATTGCACTATATAGGGGATAGGGAACGATCAGACAGTGCACTATATAGGGGATAGGGAACGAACAGACAGTGCACTATATAGGGGATAGGGAACGATCAGACATTGCACTATATAGGGGATAGGGAACGATCAGACAGTGCACTATATAGGGGATAGGGAACGATCAGACAGTGCACTATATAGGGGATAGGGAACGATCAGACAGTGCACTATATAGGGGATAGGGAACGAACAGACAGTGCGCTATATAGGGTATAGGGAACGATCAGACATTGCACTATATAGGGGATAGGGAACGATCAGACAGTGCACTATATAGGGGATAGGGAACGATCAGACAGTGCACTATATAGGGGATAGGGAGCGATCAGACAGTGCACTATATAGGGGATAGGGAACGATCAGACATTGCACTATATACGGTATAGGGAACGAACAGACAGTGCGCTATATAGGGGATAGGGAACGATCAGACATTGCACTATATAGGGTATAGGGAACGAACAGACAGTGCGCTATATAGGGGATAGGGAACGATCAGACATTGCACTATATAGGGTATAGGGAACGAACAGACAGTGCGCTATATAGGGGATAGGGAACGATCAGACATTGCACTATATAGGGTATAGGGAACGAACAGACAGTGCGCTATATAGGGGATAGGGAACGATCAGACAGTGCGCTATATAGGGGATAGGGAATGATCAGACAGTGCGCTATATAGGGGATAGGGAATGATCAGACAGTGCGCTATATAGGGGATAGGGAACGATCAGACAGTGCGCTATATAGGGGATAGGGAACGATCAGACAGTGCATATATAGGGGATAGGGAATAAGCAGACAGTGCACTATATAGGGGATAGGGAACGATCAGACAGTGCGCTATATAGGGGATAGGGAACGAACAGACAGTGCACTATATAGGGGATAGGGAACGATCAGACAGTGCACTATATAGGGGATAGGGAACAATCAGACAGTGCACTATATAGGGGATAGGGAACGATCAGACAGTGCACTATATAGGGGATAGGGAACAATCAGACAGTGCACTATATAGGGGATAGGGAACGATCAGACAGTGTACTATATAGGGGATAGGGAACGATCAGACAGTGCACTATATAGGGGATAGGGAACAATCAGACAGTGCACTATATAGGGGATAGGGAACAATCAGACAGTGCACTATATAGGGGATAGGGAACGATCAGACAGTGCACTATATAGGGGATAGGGAACTATCAGACAGTGCACACACTCTGTTCACACCAGACATGTTCCCAAGTCCCTGTGGTCCAAGTCAAGTCTTTGTTCTATTTTTAGCAATATTTTTTCAGCTGGTTGTTATAATTAACAGTGTATTGAACTATCAAAACAGATTATTTTTACTTTAAAACTGCATAATAAAGCACTCAAACTGAATTCGATCATGAAAGAAAAAAGTAATGTGGTTTAGAGTGAAATGAGACGTAAATAAAGACATAATTATCATTATTAACTATTGCAAAGCTACTCGCCCTCAGAACAACAGCACCATCTATATGCACCATCCTGACTTTGACCTGGACCTTTGAGAGCTGCTGTTTTGACTTCGCTCAGCCGAGCAGGATCGGCCAGTTTTTCCATTCCCGCGTCCCCTTATGACCGCTCGAGTGGATGCTGCTTTGCCACACAAAAGGCTAATCATTAAACAGTCATTTAGTCGTGTTCTTTTAAGTATATGAATCAGCCGCCTCATTACTGTCAATGTGTAATTAGCTGATTAATAAACAGGGGCCGGCCGGGCCAGTGGGAAGCGCTCGTGAAGTAATTGTTTCTGGAGAGCCCGAACACAAGGGCCCATTAAGACATAAAGAAGCTTGCATTCATCCCAAATCATTACTTTACCAAACGCGCCACTCGTCTCGGGGCTGTTGATGTGTAATGGTTCCTTTATGGCCGGCTCTTCTCTTAATCAGCTGCGGTCGGCAGGTGTAGAGCGCGGCCGATGCACAATAGCACTAAAATTAGACAAACACACTTGCCTTTTTAATCACTGTCAAGCTGCAGATTCCTAATGGCGTACGTCGTGTTTAATACCGAGTTCTTTTCCTGTGATTAATTTGAATGTAATGTCAACTTGGTTTTTCTGAGCACGTTTTGACCTTTGGCTGCAATCTGAAGGCCGTTTCTCATGGTCATGTGCTGTTTTGAAATCCCTCAATGTGTAAACCCAAAACTGCATGGTTTTGTTTTAAACACAGATCCTGCGGTTAGCCATCATTCCCTCCAGAAATATTAATCAATTATCCTGCCTTGCTCCCGGTGCAGGATCCGTATGGAGAGGAATTCATCTGGAAAGAGGCACAAGCAGATATAATAGGACTGAGCAAAAAGCCAGTGCGCTGAGTGCTGTGCTGTCTAATCCTGAGAGACAGCCTAGAGCCACAATGTCACTTTTAGTTCCCCCCTTAGTCCCTCAGTGTGGCGCTCATCTCAAAATGGCCGTGTAACGTGGATAAACTTCCGAAGTGATGGACACAGACAGCGCACACTGGAAGACATTTCTGTTTTGATGACGGTCTGAAAGTGTCTGCGAGGCTCGTTGCGCTTACATATGGAGGCTTTTACTCAGTTTTGCTCAGTATGTTTATGACTTACGTGTTTGCTTAATGATTTCAACAATCCCCTAACACGAAGTATTGAACTTTGGTGCGTGATTCCTCAAAACATATGGAAAATATCCCACAGACTTGCATTAAAAGACGCCACATTTACAGACCAGAAGATCACAGAGATGAGTGGGTGCAGGACTCCTGTCACTTAAGAGCAACACAACTCAGCAGCCACAAAGCAACACTTTATTTACCAGCCAGAACACCCTAACAACCACATAGCAACAGTTTATCAATCAGCCAGAACACCCTAACAACCACATAGCAACAGTTTATCAATCATCCAGAACACCCTAACAACCACATAGCAACAGTTTATCAATCATCCAGAACACCCTAACAACCACATAGCAACAGTTTATCAATCATCCTGAACACCCTAACAACCACATAGCAACAGTTTATTAATCAGCCAGAACACCCTAACAACCACATAGCAACAGTTTATCAATCATCCAGAACACCCTAACAACCACATAGCAACAGTTTATTTTTCAGCCAGAACACCCTAACAACCACATAGCAACAGTTTATTTTTCAGCCAGAACACCCTAACAACCACATAGCAACAGTTTATCAATCATCCTGAACACCCTAACAACCACATAGCAACAGTTTATCAATCATCCAGAACACCCTAACAACCACATAGCAACAGTTTATTTTTCAGCCAGAACACCCTAACAACCACATAGCAACAGTTTATTAATCAGCCAGAACACCCTAACAACCACATAGCAACAGTTTATCAATCATCCTGAACACCTTAGAAAATTTATTTCTGTCAAGTCTAAAGGCTATGATACACAGGGTAACTTTTTGAGCAATATTGCTGGGCAGTGTTGCAGAGTGGCACTTTCCCAATGAGAATGGGCAACACATTTCTGTTGTGGGCCCTGTGTCTCACCTGGTTGACCGTTGACGGCAACATTGCTTAAAAAGTTGTTATTTCTGTTATTACTGCTACTGCTGTTATTGCTGCTGCTGCTGTTATTGCTACTGCTGCTGTTATTGCTGCTGCTGTTATTGCTGCTGTTATTGCTGCTGCTGCTGCTGTTATTGCTACTGCTGCTGTTATTGCTGCTGCTGCTGCTGCTGTTATTGCTACTGCTGCTGTTATTGCTGCTGCTGCTGTTATTGCTGCTGTTATTGCTGCTGCTGTTATTGCTACTGCTGCTGTTATTGCTGCTGTTATTGCTGCTGCTGTTATTGCTGCTGCTGCTGCTGTTATTGCTGCTGCTGTTATTGCTGCTGCTGCTGTTACTGTTGCTGCTGCTGCTGTTATTGCTGCTGCTGCTGTTATTGCTGCTGCTGTTGTTGCTGCTGCTGCTGTTATTGCTGCTGCTGCTGTTATTGCTGCTGCTGCTGCTGTTATTGCTGCTGCTGTTATTGCTACTGTTGCTGCTATTGCTGCTGCTGTTATTGCTGCTGCTGCTGTTACTGTTGCTGCTGCTGCTGCTGCTGTTATTGCTGCTGCTGCTGTTATTGCTGCTGCTGTTATTGCTGCTGTTATTGCTGCTGCTGCTGTTATTGCTGCTGCTGCTGTTATTGCTGCTGCTGCTGTTACTGTTGCTGCTGCTGCTGCTGCTGTTATTGCTGCTGCTGTTATTGCTGCTGTTATTGCTGCTGCTGCTGTTATTGCTGCTGCTGCTGTTATTGCTGCTGCTGCTGTTACTGTTGCTGCTGCTGCTGCTGCTGTTATTGCTGCTGCTGCTGTTACTGTTGCTGCTGCTGCTGCTGCTGTTATTGCTGCTGCTGCTGTTACTGTTGCTGCTGCTGCTGCTGCTGTTATTGCTGCTGCTGCTGTTATTGCTGCTGCTGTTATTGCTGCTGTTATTGCTGCTGCTGCTGTTATTGCTGCTGCTGCTGTTATTGCTGCTGCTGCTGTTACTGTTGCTGCTGCTGCTGCTGCTGTTATTGCTGCTGCTGCTGTTATTGCTGCTGCTGTTATTGCTACTGTTGCTGCTATTGCTGCTGCTGTTATTGCTGCTGCTGCTGTTATTGCTGCTGCTGCTGTTATTGCTGCTGCTGCTGTTATTGCTGCTGCTGTTATTGCTACTGTTGCTGCTATTGCTGCTGCTGTTATTGCTGCTGCTGTTATTGCTACTGTTGCTGTTGCTGCTATTGCTACTGCTGTTATTGCTACTGTTGCTGCTATTGCTGCTGCTGTTATTGCTGCTGCTGTTATTGCTACTGTTGCTGTTGCTGTTATTGCTGCTGCTGTTATTGCTACTGTTGCTGCTATTGCTGCTGCTGTTATTGCTGCTGCTGCTGCTATTGCTGCTGCTGTTATTGCTGCTGCTGTTATTGCTACTGTTACTGTTGCTGCTATTGCTACTGCTGTTATTGCTGCTGCTGCTGTTATTGCTACTGCTGCTGTTATTGCTGCTGCTGCTGTTATTGCTGCTGCTGTTATTGCTGCTGCTGTTGTTGCTGCTGCTGTTATTGCTGCTGCTGTTATTGCTGCTGCTGTTATTGCTGCTGCTATTGCTGCTGTTATTGCTACTGTTGCTGCTATTGCTGCTGCTATTGCTGCTGCTGTTATTGCTGCTGCTGTTATTGCTGCTGTTATTGCTACTGCTACTGTTGCTGCTGTTATTACTGCTGCTGCTGTTATTGCTGCTGCTGCTGCTGTTATCGCTGTTGCTGCTATTGCTGCTGTTATTGCTGCTGCTGTTATTGCTGATGCTGCTGTTATTGCTGCTGCTGCTATTGCTGCTGTTATTGCTGATGATGCTGTTATTGCTGCTGCTGCTGTTATCGCTGTTGCTACTATTGCTGCTGTTATTGTTGCTGCTGCTGTTATCGCTGTTGCTGCTATTGCTGCTGTTATTGTTGCTGCTGCTGTTATTGCTACTGTTACTGTTGCTGCTGTTATTGCTGCTGCTGCTGTTATCGCTGTTGCTGCTATTGCTGCTGTTATTGTTGCTGCTGCTGTTATTGCTGCTGCTGCTATTGCTGCTGTTATTGCTGCTGCTGTTATTGCTGCTGCTGCTATTGCTGCTGTTATTGCTGATGATGCTGTTATTGCTGCTGCTGCTGTTATCGCTGTTGCTGCTATTGCTGCTGTTATTGTTGCTGCTGCTGTTATCGCTGTTGCTGCTATTGCTGCTGTTATTGTTGCTGCTGCTGTTATTGCTACTGTTACTGTTGCTGCTGTTATTGCTGCTGCTGCTGTTATCGCTGTTGCTGCTATTGCTGCTGTTATTGCTGCTGCTGCTGTTATTGCTACTGTTACTGTTGCTGCTGCTGCTGTTATTGCTGCTGCTATTGCTACTGTTACTGTTATTGCTGCTGCTGTTATTGCTGCTGCTATTGCTGCTGTTATTGCTACTGTTGCTGCTATTGCTGCTGCTGCTATTGCTGCTGCTGTTATTGCTGCTGCTGTTATTGCTACTGTTACTGTTGCTGCTATTGCTACTGCTGCTGTTATTGCTACTGTTACTGTTGCTGCTGCTGCTGTTATTGCTACTGTTGCTGCTATTGCTACTGCTGTTATTGCTGCTGCTGTTATTGCTGCTGCTGCTGTTATTGCAACTGTTACTGTTGCTGCTATTGCTATTGCTACTGCTGTTATTGCTGCTGCTGCTGTTATTGCTACTGTTTATGTTGCTGCTATTGCTACTGCTGTTACTCCTGCTGCTGTTATTGCTACTGCTGTTATTGCTGCTGCTGCTGCTGTTATTGCAACTGTTACTGTTGCTGCTATTGCTGCTGCTGCTGCTGCTGTTATTGCTACTGTTACTGTTTCTGCTATTGCTACTGCTGTTACTGCTGCTGCTGTTATTGCTGCTGCTGCTGTTATTGCTACTGTTACTGTTGCTGCTATTGCTATTGCTACTGCTGTTATTGCTGCTGCTGCTGTTATTGCTACTGCTGCTGTTATTGCTACTGTTTATGTTGCTGCTATTGCTACTGCTGTTACTCCTGCTGCTGTTATTGCTACTGCTGTTATTGCTGCTGCTGCTTTTATTGCTACTATTACTGTTGCTGCTATTGCTACTGCTGTTATCGCTGCTGCTGTTATCGCTGCTACTGCTGTTATTGCTGCTGCTGTTATTGGTGCTACTGCTGTTATTGCTGCTGCTGTTATCGCTGCTACTGCTGTTATTGCTGCTGCTGTTATTGGTGCTACTGCTGTTATTGCTGCTGCTGCTGTTGTTATTGCTGCTGCTGTTGCTGTTATTGCTGTTGCTGTTATTGCTGTTGCTGTTATTGCTGTTGCTGCTATTGCTACTGCTGTTGTTGCTGCTGCTGTTGCTGCTATTGGTGCTGCTGCTTCTATTGGTTATTGCTGCTGTTGCTGTTATTGCTGTTGCTGCTATTGCTACTGCTGCTATTGCTGCTGCTGCTTCTATTGCTGTTTGTCGTGGCAAAATTTCAACTATCGCTGCATTACTGAATAAGAGACAAAACCTTTCCCAATTGTCTTTATAAAGATTTAATTTCTTGCAAGAAATGAGTCACAGTCATACAGCCATCTTCAATGTCTGCAGAGTGCACTAACTAGACATAACAGCACTCAGCTTTTATCAGTTTCCCAAACAAAGTCACTCCTCCTGTAAATTTCCACACATGACAAGAAAAGCAGCACTTGCTCAAATCCCCGAGTGTGCTGTTCATTTTAACTCTGATCCCTACGTTTAGGCCATCCTGACCCCTGAGTGTCAAATCCCAGTCTTCATGTCTCCTGTACAAAACATGTTTTCCATGTGTAAGTGTAGAACGTGTTCTCTATATTCTGTATATGACCTTTTACCTAGTAAGCTGGTTCTGTATGAATATATGCAAATCAATAAACATTTCATGCACAATGTTTAATGTATAGCTATGATTAAATTTTCCCATAACATGTTCCTGATGGTTATTGCTGCTGCTTTTGATTATTGCTGCTGCTGAGCAAGTACAGGACTTTCTACTGCCATACATACATGACATGCTGCTGTGAGCAAGTAAGACATGCTGCTGCTGTACAATATAACACACATTAATTACCCATAGCAGATCTGTATACCCATAGGCAAATGCTGACCAGGTATTTAAAGGTTGAGCGTTGAGCTCAGTGGCTACTCATACAGCAGGAACCAATCAGCTGTGCCCTATAGAGAATTATGTGATTGCGAGCAGATTGAGTTCAGCCGACTCCATCTAGTGTTTCATGACAGAACTTTGTATTAAGCGCCAATTTATTAACTATCAAGAACATTGTATAAATTACACAGAACCCTCTAGAAATGACATAGCAATGCCTTAGCAACCAGCCAGAACATGTCAGCAACCACATAGCATTTCCTTATCAACCACCTAGATCACCTTAGTAACCACCCAGGACACCTCAGTATCCACAATCAGATTGCCTTAGAAACCAGCCCTGCACCCTCATGAAAATGCTCTGTTGGATTTTATGATGTACAATGTGTATTGTGAGTCAATCTCAGTGTCCACTGCCAGTGCTGCCTCCAGTGAAGCAGTGTCTGCTGGGATACAAAATGACATCATCAGTCGCAAACTCCACTGCTTAGAACCGAAACTACTTGGAAAATGTATAAATGAGAAGGTTTTGAATCACATGTCTCTAGCCTATATGTGGATGGAAATGCTAATGCAATCAAGCCTGTTAATCACCCGTCCACTGGCCATTTTCTTAGGGAGGAGGTTTGTGTTTAAGAGCTGCCTTTAAAAACCTGCCTTTGAAGAAACAGTTGGCACATGAGTGATCATTCTGTTATTCACCACCCTAGCAACAACCCAGAACATGTCAGAAACAACATATCAACACCTTGGTAACATCCCAGAACACCCTAGCAAGCACACAGAATTCCTTGGCAACCACCCATAATTCCATATCAACTACATATCAAAGCCATAGCAACCACCCAAAACATGTCACAAACCAAATATCAACAGCTTAGTAACTGCCAACAATACCATAACAACCACCCGGAACACCTTAGTAACCATCCAGAATACCCTATCAACCACTCAGAATGCCCAAGCAACCACATATCAACATTTTAGCAACCATTCAAAACATGTCACAAACAACATATCAACAGCTTAGTAACCACCAACAACACCCTAGCAACCACTCAGAACCCCTAAATGACCACACAAAACATGTCAGAAACCACATATCCTCACATACGTATTCTCCATAACATCATAACAACAACACAGAACATGTCAGCCACCACATATCAACAGCTTAGTAACCATTCAGAACACCTTAACAACCACTCAAAACATGTCAGAAACCACCCATAACACAAACCATCCAGAACCCCCTATCAACCACCCAGAACAACCAACACCTAGCAACCACATTTAAAACATGTCAGAAACCACATTTTTGTTTGGGTCTGGCTGCTGTAACAAGTGAATTGCCCTGGTGTGGGATAAGTCACCTAAGTAACCTCCCAGAACACCCTAGCAACCACCCAGAATGCCTTAGCAACCATGCAAGACACAAACCACATATCAACAACTTGGCAACCACCCATTAGTAACCACCCTCGAACTCTCCCAGAATGCCTTTGTAACCATTCAGATCACCCAATCAATCACCCAGAATACAACAGCAACCACATATCAACACCCTAGCAACCACATATCCTCATCTGAGTAACCTCCCAGAACTCCTTAGCAACCACCCATGACGCAAACCACATATAAACAGGTTAGCAACCCCCCATAACGCCTTTGGTAGCCATCCAGAACAACCTATCAACCATCCAGAATGTCTTAGCAACCACATATCAACACCTTAGCAACCATCCAGAAACATGTCAGAAACCCGTCAACACCTAAGTATCCTCCCAGAACGCCCTAGCAATCACCCAGAATTAACAACCACCCATGATACAAATCACATATCAACAGCTTAGCAACCCCCCATAACTTCTTAGTAACCACAAGAACACCCTCAAAATCACCCAGAATGCTTTAGTAACCATTCAGAACACCATATCAACCACCCAGAATACCATAACAACCACATATCAACACCTTAGTGACCACCCAGAACATGTCAGAAGCCACATATCCTCGCCTAAGTAACCTCTCAGAACTCCCTAGCAACCACCCATGACACAAACCACATATCAACAGGTTAGCAACCACCCATAAGGCCTTAGTAACCATCCAGAACCCCATATTAACAATCCAGAACACCCAAGCCACCACATATCAACACCTTAGCAACCACTCAACCCATGTCAGAAACCAAATATTCTCACCTTAGTAACCACCTAGCACACCCTAGCAACCACCCATGATACAAACCACATATCAACAGCTTAGCAACCACCAAGAACACCCTTGAAATCACCCAGAATGTCTTAGTAACCCTTCAGAACACCATATCAACCACCCATAAATCATAGCAACCACCCGAAACATGTCAGAAACCACATATCCTCACCTAAGTGACCTCCCAGAACACCCATGACACAAACTACATATCAACAGGTTAGCAACCCCCCATAATGCCTTAGAACCAACCAGAACCCCCGATCAACCATCCAGAATGCCCAAGCAACCATATATCAACACCCTAGCAACCATCCACAAACATGTCAGAAACCACATGTCCTCACCTAACTCTCAGAACCCCCTAGCAACCACCCATGACACAAACCACATATCAACAGCTTAGCAACCACCCAGAACACCCAAGCAACCACTTATCAACACCCTAGCGACCACCCAGAACATATCAGAAACCACATATCCTCACCTAAGTAACCTCCCAGAATATTCTAGCAACCACCCAGAATGCCTTAGCAACCACCCATGACACAAATCACATATCAACAGCTTAGTAACCACCAAGAACACCCTAGCAATGCCTTAGTAACCATTTGGAACACCCTAGCAACCACCCTATCCTATTTACTAATGAATGTGAGTAAATTATGACAGAATTTTTTGGGAGAACTAACCTTTGACTTTAGGCACACAGGTAATTAAAACCATTAATTATGATTTAAAGTTTAGTGTGAGGTGTTATTATCTGCGCCAATTAGAGAAATCAGTATGTAGAAGCAGATTTAGTGGCGTCAGAAATGGCGGCGACCTCACGCAGTTCTGTTGGATATGAAACACACTCATTAGCACAACAGAGAGCGTGTGTTTCTGTGGCCTCCAGCGGATTCCCTTCCATCTTCAAATGTTCACACATTAAAGTTTGCTTCAGTCAAATGCATAAAAGGGCTTTTTTAATTGTCAATCATTTATCAGATTGTCTGGACCACCATGCAGTTTACAATCCACTGGAAAAACATGCCTGTGGCGACATTTCTACATTGCGTCTTGCATTTTTCACGACACTTTCACATATTTTAAATGTCCAGTGGTTGGCACTACAAGCTCCAAAACAGATGAATGTGAATCTGGCACCATTTCATTTCTCTGGTTGTACGAAGTCCGGGAATTAAATGTTAATGGGAATCTCTTAGCTGAACGTCTGACGCATATGACACACAAAACTGGAAACACTTTCACGAAGGCAAAAGTCTGAATCTGATTGGCTGACTTCTACAGGGAGCCTATAGCCACCTTTACAGCTCTTGATTATTACGCAGGAATGAGAGTATAGTTCCTAGAAAATCACAACTGTTCATTTTCCGTCTGTCTTAGTACACGATGTACCTACACACATCACCCACCCTCAACCACCCAGAATACCATAACGACCACATATCAACACCCTAGCGACCACCCAGAACATGTCCTCATCCTCATCTAAGTAACCTCTCAGAACTCCCTAGCAACCACCCATGACACAAACCACATATCAACAGGTTAGCAACCACCCATAACGCCTTAGTAACCATCCAGAACCCCATATTAACCATCCAGAACACCCAAGCAACCACATATCAACACCCTAGCAACCACTCAAAACATGTCAGAAACCAAATATTCTCACCGTAGTAACCATCCAGCACACCCTAGCAACCACCCAGAATGCCTAGCAACCACCCATGACACAAACCACATATCAACAGGTTAGCAACCACCCATAACGCCTAAGTAAACATCCAGAACCCCATATTAACCATCCAGAACACCCAAGCAACCACATATCAACACCCTAGCAACCACTTAAAACATGTCAGAAACCAAATATTCTCACCGTAGTAACCATCCAGCACACCCTAGCAACCACCCAGAATGCCTAGCAACCACCCATGACACAAACCACATATCAACAGGTTAGCAACCACCCATAACGCCTAAGTAAACATCCAGAACCCCATTTTAACCATCCAGAACACCCAAGCAACCACATATCAACACCCTAGCAACCACTCAAAACATGTCAGAAACCAAATATTCTCACCGTAGTAACCATCCAGCACACCCTAGCAACCACACAGAATGCCTAGCAACCACCCATGACACAAACCACATATCAACAGCTTAGCAACCACCAAGAACACCCTAGAAATCCCCCAGAATGTCTTCGTAACCATTCAGAACACCATATCAAACCACCCATAATAGCAATTATAGCAACCACATATTAGCACACTAGCAACCATCTGAAACATGTCAGAAACCACATATCCTCACCTAAGTAACCTCCCAGAACACCCATGACACAAAAAACAGGTTAGCAACCACTCATAATGCCTTAGAACCAACCAGAACCCCCTATCAACCATCCAGAATGCCCAAGCAACCATATATCAACACCCTAGCAACCATACAGAAACATGTCAGAAACCACATGTCCTTACACAACATGTAAACAGGAAAATGTTGGTCTTTATTTTGTCATTTATTGAGCAGTAGGCTAGCTGGAGCCGTTTACCTCCAGTCTTTGTGCTAAGCTAGGCTAGCTGGAGCCGTTTACCTCCAGTCTTTGTGCTAAGTTAGGCTAGCTGGAGCCATTTACCTCCAGTGTTTGTGCTAAGCTAGGCTAGCTGGAGCCATTTACCTTCAGTGTTTGTGCTAAGCTAGGCTAGCTGGAGCAATTTACCTCCAGTCTTTGTGCTAAGTTAGGCTAGCTGGAGCCGTTTATCTCAAGTCTTTGTGCTAAGTTAGGCTAGCTGGAGCCATTTACCTCCAGTGTTTGTGCTAAGCTAGGCTAGCTGGAGCCATTTACCTCCAGTGTTTGTGCTAAGTTAGGCTAGCTGGATCCGTTTATCTCAAGTCTTTGTGCTAAGTTAGGCTAAGCTAGGCTAGCGGTGGGTGCGTCAGACAGAGTTATGGCACGGAGATGAGAATGGGATGTATGGACTTGTCTAGATACGGGGAATAAGATAAAGTCACAATAAGTCGGTTCCTTTAACGATCCCCCAAATGAAAGCCACGTTTAAAAGTTTCGATACTGAAGTAGTGTTATTTTACATTTTATTTTAGTTTTATTATATTTGTATTCATATTTTGAATTTGTTTTTTTTTTGTTTTATTTTTTTGTATTCATATTTTTGTTTTCATTCGTTTTAAGGTAAGTTTACACGACAACGATGTACTAAGGACGGAAACGTTTTTCCTTTGCCTTTTTCGAGTACAGACAACAACATTCTCAAAATGGTCCTTGTTCACATGGATCCTCGAAAACGACTAAAAAGGCTGTAATGTGCTGCCAGGCCAGTAGATGGCGATGTCACTTTGTAAAGAGACGATAATGGCATTGTTTTCGAAACCTTTTGGCCACCAAAGGCCATATTGTCATGTAAATGTACGGCCAAAACGCATAAAAAGTTTTCTGTTTTTAGTTGAAAACGGTGATGTGTAAATGCCCCCTTAGCTATTATTTATTTTCAGTTAATAGTTTTAGTGCTTCAACGTAAATGATCTCAGCCAAATCATAAAAAGCGTTTTGTTTGTGTCACTCAAAAAACATGATTACTGACGGGATTAAGAAAAAGTATTATTTTCTGAGCTTGACCAACTTTTTGGATTCCAAACCCAGACAGCAACATAGAGATCCGGCCCACATCTGGTACACGTGGATCTGGGCCGACACTAAGTTGCTTTCTGGGAAGTGATCCCATTATATTAGTCACATCTGTAATGGAAGATGAGGTGAAATAGAGGTAATATCTGCGGCATATGTAAGCAAACATGAAAGTATTGATAGTCTGTTATAGCACGCCGGTCTGTTACTGTACACGCTCCCAAAGAAAGCTATGATTGGTCACTTTACATGTCAGTCAGATGGCCTCTTCCTGATGAAGTGGGCGGTCCCTGACCAAATGCAGTGGCCATTGAGTTCCGACCTTCCAGGCTTCTGTACATCATCCGTCCATGATGACTTTATTTTTATATATTGACTTTTTTTTCTCTTTTTTTTTTGCTCGATTGGATTGAGATCTGGGGAATTTGGACTCCTCAAAGCATTCCTGAAGCATTTGTGCTTTGTGGCGGCGCATTATCTGCTGAAAGAGCCACAGACACAGGGAATACCGTCTCCATGAGAGGCTGGACATGGGCTCAACAATGCTTAGGTAGGTGGGACGTGTCAAAGGAACATCCACATGGATGGAGGACCCAAGGTTTCCCAGCAGAACATTGCCCAAAGCATCACTGCCTCCGCCGCCACGCCTTCTTCCCATAGTGCACCTGGTGCCATGTGTTCCCCAGGTCAGCCACGCACACGCACCCGGCCATCCACGTGATGTAGAAGAACACGTGATCATCAGACCAGGCCACCTTCTTCCATTGCTCCGTGGTCCAGTTCTGATGCTCGTGCCACTGTTGGTGCTTTGGGCGGTGGACAGGGGTCAGCATGGGCACTGGTCAGCGGCTGTGCCGCCCCATACACAACAAACTGAGATGCTCTGTGTATTCTGACACCTTTCTGTCAGAACCAGCATTAACTTCTTGAGCAGTTTGAGCTCCAGTAGCTCGTGTTTGATCGGCCCACACGGGCCAGCCTTCGCTCCCCACGTGCATCAATGAGCCTCGGCCGCCCATGACCCTGTGGCCGGTTCTCCACTGGTCCTTCCTTGGAGCACTTTTGATAGAGACTGACCACTGCAGACCGGGAACACCCCACAAGAGCTGCAGTTTTGGAGATGCTCTGACCCAGTCGTCTAGCCGTCACAATCTGGCCCTTGTCAAACTCGCTCAAATGCTTACGCTTGCCCATTTTTCCTGCTTCTAACACATCAACTCTGAGGACAAAATGTTCACTTGCTGCCTAATATATCCAGTGATGAAGAGATCATCAGTGTTATTCACGTATGGTCATAATGTTATGCCTGATCGGTGTGTAACGCATCATTAAACCTTTGATATGTGGTCCTTGTAATGCACCTTATAATGCATTGTATGGTCTCATGAATAATTGTAACCACAGTTTTAATGCTGGGTTAAAAATAACTAACTAACAAAATGGACTAACCCAGCGATTGGGTTGTTCTAACCCAGAAATTGGGTTGTTTTAAGCAAACATTTAACCCAACCGCTGGGTTAGTCCATTTTCAACCCAACTTGGGTTATTTTTAACCCAGCATTTTTAGAGTGTACATTATAATATCTATTCAATGAAAGTAATGCCTTAAAACAACCAATTCCACTGGTTCTTTTTTAGCCCTTTTCTTTTATTGGTCATTTTTGTGGCCACAACATATAAAAGTGAGTACATTTGGCCATGAATGATTCCTTCAATTGACCACAAGCTTTCCACATCCAGCTTTTCCACACGCTGACAGAGACGTTCAGTCACATCCTCTTATACCTCTCTGTGTCAAAGAGATTTGTCCACTCGCTGTAATTAGTCGTTACCATGACGACTTCCTTCCCAGCCATAAAGCCCTCGCCGTCCTCGATGGGCCGAAATGAATTTCCTCACTGGGGCAGGAAGTGGGAAAGGAGGGCGGTGTGTGTGCGCCCAGTCAATCGGCCCGCTCCAGTACAGGAATCCAGCGGCTGATGCTGCTCATATTTCAGCCTTGGTAAAGATTAGCTGTCAGCCCCAGAGGAGATGTATTGATCTGTTTTCCTTTTTTTCTGCCAGCAATCACCTGACAAAGGCAGTGAGGAGGGCTTCCGTGAGTGATGCCCGCTCCCGTCTCCACCTACTGTGCTGGATATGGGGGGTTCCGGTGACCGCTGATGCCGCCGTATAATTAAACCATAAACTTTACGTGAACTTGCACTCTGAGCCAAGTGTGCTTCATTCATTAGGGCGAAAAGGCCAAATGAGGCGGTGTGCGTGAAATCAAACAAAACAAAGCATGTTCTCAATCAGGACCTGTTTCCTGTTTTACAGAAATGCACAAGTTAACGACTTAACCCAGGGGTCTTCAGCGTTTCCCAGGGCAAGGACAGTTAAGACAGTAGATCAGAACTATGCGCATTATTGTTTTATTGTATATTACTTTTCATTTTTAAAATGGAGATTTATGCATCGTAATAAACAACATGCTGCGATACAAATCACAATTCATTAGTTGTTTGCAGTTGTGCTAAATTATTTTAATTGATTTGCAGAGTCATTCATTTATTTTACTAATCAGATAGATAGTTAAACATTTTCCTGAACCTTAGCTACACGTTTATTAAAACAACATTTTAATTCTACTGTCAAATGGACAATTAAGAATCATTGGATAGATAGATGATGGGTGGATGGATGGATGGGTGGGTGGGTGGGTGGATTGATGGTTGGATGGATGGATGGATGGATGGATGGATGGATGGATGGATGGGTGGGTGGGTGTATGGATGGATAGATGATCGGTGGATGGGTGGATGGATGGATGGATGGATGGATCGATGGGAGGGTGGGTGTATGGATGGATAGATGATCGGTGGATGGATGGATGGATGGGTGGGTGGGTGTATGGATGGATAGATGATCGGTGGATGGGTGGATGGATGGATGGATGGATGGATGGATCGATGGGAGGGTGGGTGGGTGTGTGGATTGATGGTTGGATGGATGGATGGATGGGTGGGTGGGTGGGTGGATGGATGGATAGATGATCGGTGGATGGGTGGATGGATGGATGGATGGATGGATGGATGGATGGGTGGGTGGATGGATGGATGGATGGATGGGTGGGTGGGTGTATGGATGGGTGGGTGGATGGATGGATGGATGGGTGGGTGGGTGTATGGATGGATAGATGATCGGTGGATGGGTGGATGGATGGATGGATGGATGGATGGGTGGGTGGGTGTATGGATGGATAGATGATCGGTGGATGGATGGATGGGTGGGTGGGTGGATGGATGGATAGATGATGGTGGATGGATGGATGGATGGATGGGTGGGTGGGTGTATGGATGGATAGATGATCGGTGGATGGATGGATGGATGGATGGATGGATGGATGGATGGATGGATGGATGGGTGGGTGGATTGATTTTTGGATGGATGGATGGGTGGGTGGATGGATGGATGGATGGATGGATGGATGGATGGATAGATAGATAGATAGATAGATAGATAGATAGATAGATAGATAGATAGATAGATAGATAGATAGATAGATAGATAGATAGATAGATAGATAGATAGATAGATAGATAGATAGATAGATTTTGACATGCCGTATTTTTGTCCTGTGCCAGTTATCACTGCAATTTTCGAGAGTGAGTGAATCACGCATCACGTCTATACGTAGACAAAAACATCACTTTTATTCAATGGATTATAGCTATAGCCTCGAAAGCAGGAAAGAGTGCTCACATACACTCACCTAAAGGATTATTAGGAACAGCACACTAATACTGTGTTTGACCCCCTTTCACCTTCAGAACTGCCTTAATTCTGCGTGGCATTGATTCAACAAGGAGCTGAAAGCATTCTTTAGAAATGTTGGCCCATATTGATAGGATAGCATCTTGCAGTTGATGGAGATTTGTGGGATGCACATCCAGGGCACGAAGCTCCCGTTCCACCACATCCCAAAGATGCTCTATTGGGTTGAGATCTGGGGACTGTGGGGGCCATTTTAGTCCAGTGAACTCATTGTCATGTTCAAGAAACCAATTTGAAATGATTGGAGCTTTGTGACATGGGGCATTATCCTGCTGGAAGTAGCCATCAGAGGATGGGCACATGGTGGTCATAAAGGGATGGACATGGTCAGAAACAATGCTCAGGTAGGCTGTGGCATTTAAACCATGCCCAATTGGCACTAAGGGGCCTAAAGTGTGCCAAGAAAACATCCCCCACACCATTACACCACCACCACCAGCCTGCACAGTGGTAACAAGGCATGATGGATCCATGTTCTCATTCTGTTTACGCCAAATTCTGACTCTACCATCTGAATGTCTCAACAGAAATCCAGACTCATCAGACCAGGCAACATTTTTCCAGTCTTCAACTGTCCAATTTTGGTGAGCTTGTGCAAATTGTAGCCTCTTTTTCCTATTTGTAGTGGAGATGAGTGGTACCCGGTGGGGTCTTCTGCTGTTGTAGCCCATCCGCCTCAAGGTTGTGCGTGTTGTGGCTTCACAAATGCTTTGCTGCATACCTCGGTTGTAACGAGTGGTTATTTCAGTCAAAGTTGCTCTTCTATCAGCTTGAATCAGTCGGCCCATTCTCCTCTGACCTCTAGCATCAACAAGGCATTTTGGCCCACAGGACTGCCGCATACTGGATGTGTTTCCCTTTTCACACCATTCTTTGTAAACCCTAGAAATGGTTGTGCGTGAAAATCCCAGTAACTGAGCAGATTGTGAAATACTCAGACCGGCCCGTCTGGCACCAACAACCATGCCACGCTCAAAATTGCTTAAATCCCCTTTCTTTCCCATTCCGACATTCAGTTTGGAGTTCAGGAGATTGTCTTGACCAGGACCACACCCCTAAATGCATTGAAGCAACTGCCATGTGATTGGTTGATTAGATAAATGCATTAATGAGAAATTGAACAGGTGTTCCTAATAATCCTTTAGATGAGTGTACAATCATCAAGCTGTCACTCATTTCAGTTCACAATCACAGATCAGAATCAGTAAAGCTGTCTACACTGAAAAATGAATATATATATATATATATATATATACAACATCTACACTGAATTATGAATCTCTGACGTTGTGTCTTTGTTAATGAGAGAATCCACGAGAGCGAGCAGAACTCAGCGCTGAATGGATTCTAACTTAAACACCTCTGATTGGCCATTGCATTCAAGAGCTCAACAAGCATGTCTATGACTGGTTACATTTCTCACCGCTGCGGAACACACTGTGAACATCTCATCTTCTCCAGAGCGCAAACTCAAACGCAATGTTGGCCAATAATATTATACTATTACTGTATCAGCGGAGGGTGCCCTGCTTTCGTTTCAGGGGCTTATATCTGAATTTGACTTTGAGAAGTTTTTTCCAATGTTATCATTTTTTTTAATCAAAAAATTATTTGTGATCTAACATTAATTGGCGGACCCCCTGCAGTACCGCTGCTGACCCCGGTTGAAGACCCATGACTTAACCTATAGATAAAAACTGCTTTATATATTATGAAGGTTGATTCATTTTGTGCATTTACAATAACACTTGAGAAGTAGTTGAATCTGCAAATGCATGCCATTCATAAACTCCCTGTGTCTGTTAATGGTTATCACTTTAACTGCTAGTTTGAGGCAACTATATCAATTTAAAAGGAAATGATTACCTAAAGAAACATTAACGTGATTCACTTTGTGTGTGTGTGTGTGTGTGTGTGTGTGTGTGCTGTTTATTTGTCACATGCACAAGATGTCAGTGACTTCTTATGATCCTCAGGCATTCTACTGCAGTAATACAGACACACATACAAATAAGATCAGATTAAATTCCCAATATATACAGTGTGAGAAATATGTGTGCATGTCATAAAGTGCAGATGCTCATTTAAACCCTTGTGTATGAGAGTGCATGTAGTAGTATGAATGTTATGTGTGCAAAATACATACAGTATTCCACTCTAACTCATGTTAAGGGGGAGTGTCTAATGCTATTTCTTGCGTTCTGACTTATTTACACTGTTATGCTGCGTTCACACCAAACGCGAATAGAGCGTCAAAATCGCATCTAGTTGGACGCTTGAACATTTTTAATCCATTCGTGCATCCACAGTGAATTGTGTTTGAAGCGAAATAGACGCGCGTTCAAGACGCTCCAGGAAAAATATGTCATCAAACACCACTCTGCCTCTTTTCAATTTCATTAAAAATATATATTAACATTAATAGCCACACAAATGTGGTCCAGGCAACGCCTACATTATCTTCACTGCATGTGTATTTAAAAATCCTAAAAAATAAAGTTATGAAACTTCTCTTTACCCTCAGTCAAAACGATTGGGCAGACAACAAATGATGATTCATGAGAGCAAAGATGGGCCGTTAGATCCACACAAGATGAATTATATCTGATGTTTAACCACCACAGAGACATCAGAGCCAGCGGCTGAAGGACTGGCCGAGGAGAGGCTGCTCTCGCCGGGGTTAATGAGCTCTGAGCGCCGCTGATCCACTGGAGCTCACAACTCCACACACACCAGATCACATGTTCAACTCCACACACACCAGATCACATGTTCAACTCCACACACACCAGATCACATGTTCAACTCCACACACACCAGATCACATGTTCAACTCCACACACACCAGATCACATGTTCAACTCCACACACACCAGATCACATGTTCAACTCCACACACACCAGATCACATGTTCAACTCCACACACACCAGATCACATGTTCAACTCCACACACACCAGATCACATAGAGGAGCTCTCTTTATAAATAAACCACAGATTTGAGCTTTAAACAACTACATTCTCACCTGAAAAAGTCTTAAAACTACATTTTGAGACACAATAGTAGTATGTTTAAGTTATGCTGGGTTTCTCATCACATCACTTCACCATGTGACAGCAGAGAGCAGGCTCCTGATTGGTTAACGTGGCGCGAATTGACGCCAAAGTTCAGATTTTTCAACTCGGGCGTCAGACGCAAATTCGCTTCCAACGCTTGAATGCACAAAAAGCACCACTCTCTCAAGGCGCTCAATTCACGTCCAATTCACGTCATTCATGCGAACTGGACGCGTGAATGAGGCGGACACGTCCATCGCGCCGCAGGACCTCCAGACGTGCGTCAACGCGCCTTTCCATTGACTTAACACTGAAATCACTCGCTCCTGACGCTCTATTCGCGTTTGGTGTGAACGCAGCATTAGAGTCCCTTTAATTTTATTGAAATTCAATTGATTTTTTGAGTTTTGATGTTTGAAAGAACAAAAATGTCAGACGGTGTGACCGTCCGAACATGCAAGCAGAAAACAAAGGTTCATTTTCTCAGTCAAATTCTTAATCAAATAGTTTGGCATGATTTTACGTTACGTTTTACGTCGATTCAGTGGTTTGAATCGCCAAAGTCACGTGATTTCAGCAGTTTGGAGGTTTGACACGGGATCCGAATCATGAACTACATTTTGTGACACAATAATAGTAGTATGTTTAAATTATGTGGGGTTTCTCATCACATCACTTCACCACGTGACAGCAGCGAGCAGGCTCCTGATTGGTTAACGTGGCACAAATTGAAGCCAAAGTTTAGATTCTCCAACTCGGACGTCAGACGCAGACTCGCTTCAAACGCGCGAATGCACAAAAAGCACCACTCGCGCAAGACGGTCGATTCGCGCCGCAGGACCTCCAGGCGTGCGTCAACACTTTCTATTTCTATTTCCTTTCTATTGACTTAACATCACTCGCTCCAGACGCTTTATTCACGCTTGGTGTGAACAAAGCATTAAAGAATTGATTCTCATGATAAACATTGACAAAGTTTTAAAAAATTTGTCGGATGTATGAGAGTATTTCTGTGCCATATAAACTCCTTCAGGATTCAGACAAGTTTCGGAAAGGTTTTTTTCGAGTATGACATCATAAAGGGCGGAATTCCTCGTATGGGCACAGGAAGAGCTCATCAATGAGCTTCGTTCGGGTTACAGGAGCCGCCAGCGGCGCAGACATTGTGTTTTTAGACACGAGATCAACAATGTCACTAGATTAGATTAGATTAGATTAGATTCAACTTTATTGTCATTACACAAGTACAAGTACAAGGCAACGAAATGCAGTTTAGGTCTAACCAGAAGTGCAATAGCAGCAAGTGCAGGATATACAGTGGTTGCGTAAGTGCAGGGCATAAAAATGTACTGAATATATATAAATATGTATAAATAGAGAGACGGTTATTACTATAAACAGAACTGAATTTACAGATGAATATATACAGTGAATATAATATACAGATGGCTATTACTATAAACAGAATTTACAGGTGAATATGTACTATGAATATAATATACAGATGGCTATTACTATAAACAGAATTTTACAGATAGAGGTATACAATAATATGTTAGGCTAATATGAGGAATATAGCAGTGGATTAAGGTAGTGCAATAAATTATGGACAGAGCTATCCGAAAGAAAGTGTAAAAGTGCAGTGGAAAGTGGTTGCATATTACAGTTAGAAGTACGGTGCAAAATGCAAATGTAAACATGGTTACTATAAATACAGTCGGCAGTGCAAATGAGCATAATCCAGTTAAGATATGGCAGTGCAAGATGCATAAGTAAACAGTTGTTACTGTAATAAACAGTCGGTAGTGCAAATAACAAAGTGAAGGCAGATAAAAAAGGTAAAAACACTAAAGAAGTGTATTAATTTTGTCAGATGAGACGAGACAAAATATGTACGTCAACTACCTTTTTTTCCATGACTAAGACGAGACGATGATGAGACTGCAGACTAAGACTAAATGAACATGCATTATTGTTGACGAAAAAAGACGAGACTAAAACGTTTTAATAAAAAACAACATTTATAAAAATAAAAACTAAGATAAAATCTCTCCTCATTTTCGTCTACAATCGTCTCTACTTTTTCATCATGAGATGAATATTCAGCTGTTCAAAATATTCTGATAGAGTTCGCGCTGTTGCTCAAGTACAGGACTCAGACTCCTCCTGTTGCTGCCAGCCTGTCATCTTGCGGCTCGCGGTCACGTGGTTCCCAGAGCGCTTAATATTTCTAGCGCAGAGTAACGCCATCCCATCATCCACACACTCAGATGTGTGTAATATGATGAGCAGAGCTGCGTTCCCTCACACTCATGAGCGGAGGAGCGGAAGTGGCGACTGTGGCATAATAAAAGTCCCGCTGCTCGCGAGGCGTGTGTTGCGTTCATCTTATGAACAATCGCTCCAGCGGTTCCTCAGCTCCACAACACTCGGTCCTGCTCTGCTTCAGACTACAGTAACGCTAATAATCACATCAACATGATTTCTGCCCGAGTCCTGTCCCCATTCTGAGCTGAAGACCACATGACCCAAGAGTCTGCGCTCAAACGTGACATCATCAAACTACGCCTCTGTTTTGAACAGGCGACCTCTAGTGGACGGAAAACTTACATAGTGCAGCTTTAAGTCTAGAAACAAATTGCATAAAAAATTAAGCCTTGTTTTGTGAAAAATTGAAATTCTTTTTTTAACTTATGCGAGATTTAAATTAAATTTAACAAAAACGGAAAAGTTACATAGTGCACCTTTAAGGTTCATGGTGTTTTTTCCCCGTGATTTTGTTCCGCCAAACTTTTTCCACAACACATTCCGTTTCCTTTGTTGTCGTTTAGCTAACGCACCGCTGCTGCATCTTCTAAATAATGCCACGAGTGGGGCATTATAGACACATACGTCCCAATTGGCATACTATCCGTACTATATAGTATTCGAAAAAAGAATCACTATGTCCCAAATCGTAGTATGTTGAAAAGAGTATTCCAAAGATTCCCGGATGGTCTACTATTTCCGGTCCGAACTCGGAGTGCAGATCGATGCGCACTCTAACGGCTGATATTGCCCACAACCCATTGCGAGTTGGAACTACAAACACGGATAAAAAGTGTTAACAAACTACAAACGTGACGGTAATGCGAGTCCGACGGTTAAGTAGAAAGAGGGTTAGATAAAGGTAGCCTGACGTCGTCATACTCAATTCTAGTCAGAATTTGAGTCTGATCTGCTCTGTTGGGCTGTGATTATGGGGCGTGTTTCAGCCGAACCAGGAAAGACCTCAATTGGATAGACCTACAACCAATCAGAGCAACGGAGCGACGCATAACGTTAGTTGTCAAATGTCAACAGAACTCAACTGCGCTGTGTAGCCAAGTCCGCGGGTTGAAGCGACCCCAATGATGTGATATACAGACCCAGGAATGCCAAATTTAGCAGCCGTGCCAAAATAACACATATTTTACCCCCCAAATGCCATTTTTCCTGGAGAACCCCCCCCACCCGGAAAGCTATTGGGCTTGTTTTTGGCTAGTTTTGAGGAGCAGTTGGGCGAGTTTTGCTGTAAAAACTTGGTAACCCTGTCCACACGCAAGCTGGAATAAGTCACGTTAGAAGAAGAAGACGAGTGTAAACGATCTTTGCCGGTGTTGTAAAAAATAATTTAAGGACACACAGAGTACTCACTAACACCATCATCATTTCTGAGAGAAATAGTAAAGGTGAAGGCATATACGAACAAGTTCTCCGTTTAGGATTAGAACAAATTCAACCCAAGCGGCTTTGATGACGTGGATGATTACGTTACTGTTTATCATCTGTCCATCATCGTCTAAAGCCCGCCCTGACAATTTCATTGGTCTGAACAGTTTCTGTTCGGGCATAATTACTTCTCTATGGATCAAGTCCAGACCGAACTGCCCGTGCAAAAAATTTTGTGGGCGGAGCTAAGTTCGTCTGGCATCCAGGCTGAGATAAAGGGGTTTGAGTGAGCAAATATCAGTATTTGACAAAAAGATCTTTATTCAATATATCCCACATTATATTTCACCTGCAGCAGCATTGAGAACTTCTGTAATGATACGTTTGGCCATTAACTTTGCAAACACATGAGAGGAGTCTCTGCATTAAAGACCCACGAATGGCAGATCAACGTGGCGCTACTACATTTCTCTCCGATACGGTAGGAAATTAAACTGAATGTGGAGGATTTGAACTGTGACGATGATTGACAGGGCAGTTTAAACGGTGACGGGCCGCACGTGACGAAGTAGTATGTCCCAAAGCTTGCATACTCTTCTGCTACACACTCAAAAGTACATACTTTTAGGTCGTAGTATAAGTAGGCAAATTGGGACGCAGCAACAGAAATACTGCAAAATAACAACAATAACGCGACGAAATAACGTTTCATCTCGTCTTGTTTTGGTCAATGAAAATGCAGAGACATTTTAGCATAGTTTTCATTTTGTAAACCACATTTAGTCTCGTTTTTATTCGTCAACAATATTGCATTATACATTTAATTCTTTTTTTACAACACCAGCAAAGATCGTTTACACTCATCTTCTTCTTCTAACGTGACTTATTCCAGCTTGCGTGCGGACAGGGTTTCCAGGTTTTTACAGCAAAACTCGCCCAACTGCTACTCAAAACTAGCCAAAAACAAGCCCAATAGCTTTCCGGTGGGGGGGTTCTCCGGGAAAAATGGCATTTGGGGGTAAAATATCGTCGCTGTCCGATGAAACTCACGTATGTCCAAAACGCTTACTTTTCAGGAAGTGAAAAAAACACTGTATTTCAAAAGCAGTTGAATGTAGCGTTGTCATACTTGGTACAGCATCTTTACATGTAACCATATTCTTGACAGTGTAATGATATAATCCACATTTGACCAAAATTGAGTTTAAATGGACATACGTGCATATTTTACAGTAACAGTGATCGATACGCGTTCTTCCGATCATTAATTAGAATGGCAAAGTCGCGTTTCAGCAGAGGAATACGTGAGGAATACAGAGGAATACATGCTGGATATTCTCAGCCTCTGGCAAGCGGTGATCGCAGTATGAGTGAGGCATGTTCTAGTGACAATCATGACAGTAGCATTACAGGCTATAATTTGATCAGTTTGACTGAGAAAAAAAAGGCTGAATCTTATCAAAGAGACCGAGTTTATTTACATACTAGCAAGCAAACTAATCTGTGAAGAACTAGATTAGAACTAAACTGTGGAGAGCTTCAATGTCGTACTTTCGGCTATCCAGTGCTGAGCTTCGATGAAACAATTTCACGAGACCGGCGAGACCAGCGAGATGCTTCCACAGGGCGGGAGATACGCGGCGTGATTGACAGCTTTGACACCAAATGGATATACGTGAAAATCAGATGACATGTTTTCACAACTTTTCATTGGCCATTTAGATATGTGACGCATACTGTATACGGAAATGAACCTGGACATTCAATCCGTCGAAAAATCTCAAAATCGGCAAAATGGACATACGTGGTTTTCATCGGACAGCGACGATATGTGTTATTTTGGCACGGCTGCTAAATTTCGCATTCCTGGGTCTGTATATCACATGATTGGGGTCGCTTCAACCCGCGGACTTGGCAACACAGTGCAGTTGAGTTCTGTTGACATTTGACAACTAACGTTATGCGTCGCTCCGTTGCTCTGATTGGTTGTAGGTCTATCCAATTGAGGTCTTTCCTGGTTCGGTTTAAACACACCCCATAATCACAGCCCAACGGAGCAGATCAGACTCATATTCTGACTAGAATTGAGTATGACAACGTCAGGCTAGTGAAATTAAGTTGTAAAAAGCAAATCAAATATTATTTGTGTCTGCTTTAAGTTACAATTTGGCTTGTGCCTGCAGAAAATATATTGATTAAATATGGTCTTTATAATAAATAGTCGTTTTACTTTGTATGAATGTCTTTATCTTTGGGAAAATATTAATATTAAATCAAAATTTAAGGCTTGAACGAAAGCATAAACGTAATTTGAGGGGGGAAATGGCTGTAACAAATCATTTTTTTCTTCAGTTAGTGTGTCAGAAGACACTTGTATGTGAATATGTGGACAGTCATGAATCAAAGAGCGGCGTCCTGTGTGAGGATGTCACATGAGTCGGGCCCCTGCGGTGAGGCCCTCTGTTCCAGCGCTCCGACTCCGGCCGTTTAGCCGGGACTCACTGTTAATCTCACAGCCCGGAAAAACACTAAAGATGTCTGCCGTCACTTCGCTTTGCGTCAAGAGCCAGGTAATTCTCTGTCCAGCGCGCCCGGGTAACAAATCACATCTTCAGCTGTCTGTCTTTCCATCTGTCTATCCCTCCCCCTCTCGCCGAGCACAAGATTGATGGAGAGATGGAGGGAAAAATCAATGCTTTCCTGCGAGCTGTGTCATGTTTAGGGACGGCTGATGCATAGACGGCTGCTTTTCCCGGTCCATCCGAGTGAAAGAGGCACGCGGCCCTGATTTTCCCTTTCTCTCTGACCTGATTTCCCTGCGTTTGGTCATCAGCAGGTGGTAGATGAAACCCAATCTCTTTAGTTTTCTCCAGGACGCCGGTGATTTCCAGCCGATCTGTTTCCGTGAATATGACTTTCATCCCTATTTGTCATTTTATGGTTAATTATACGCTTACACAGAGCCTGTCGCACTTGATGTCATTCATCTTTTCTTTAATCAGCGACTCGATGCCATGCTCATTTGTTCATGTGTACAGTCAGGGTCCGAAATTAACTCCCAAATTAGGGTAAAATGGGCTTTGGCGAGACAAACAAAACGTACCATTGCCACTGAACAGTTTAGGATGAACCCTCACCATTTGCAAAGAGCGTTGTGACCCTGGATCTCATGAAAAAAACAAAACAATAGGATTTTTCCATTGGCTTATGGAGAATTGCAGTAAATATGCTCAGTGACCCACAAAAGTTGATTCTTACAAGTTTGCTCATGACAATCTTCACAAATAAACATAACTTTTGAAGCCTAAATACAATCGTCAGGAGTAAAAACCTAAAGGTTGACTATAAACCAGGGTCACATGACTTTAACGCCACCATCATTAATACAACAACTCTTTTGAGTCTTTATTTTTAAACATTTTCCATGAGAGTTTGAGTTTGAATAGTCCACAAGAGCACGATTATAAATACAACGAGTCTGTTCGGCTGATGATGGCATTTCTGATGTGTTTTATGTCATTAAAAGTCAAAATATCAGGATCTTGTGTTCGCCTCAGGTCTTAGCTCAGGCATTTAACCAAAAACCAGTTAAAAAAACCCATTGACTTCAGGATAATGGAAGCGGAAGTGCTAAAATGCAACTCAAAAATATGGCATCACTGCAACGCTCTATTCAAACCAAATCCATACAAAGAACCTTCAGATTTATTTTGGAGGCACACTTTTCTTTTCTCCAGAACTTTATTCCTACACGAACCCACCAAAATGAAAATAAGAGCAACCAAATCAAGACGGGTCTTTTCTAACAGGTGTTGCTGTATAGAAGAGACTTGTAAAAGACACTACTTGTTACTATAGGGGTGTAACAGTACACAGAAGTCATGGTTCGGTACGTATTGGGGTCACGGTTCGATACGAGTTCGGTACATTTACATGTCCCCCCCCCCCCCCCCCAGATTCCTGAACTCCTGAATTGTTGATTTTAGAGTTGTCAAAAGTACAGACTTCGGTACCAAGTCGGCACTGCAATTTTAACAATGTGACGATACCAGCATTTCCCTCAAGCATTGAGCTCTGTTGAACGGATTCCTAAACACCTGATTGGCCATTGTGTTCTATCGCTCAACATATATGTCTGTGATTGGCTACAATGATCAACGCTCTTCACTGAGCGCTTCAATGACGCTCTTCACTGAGCGCTTACACAGATTCACGGGAGCGTTTGAAGGCAGGCGTCTATCAGTGGCTCTTGTCTAACAGCATCCTATTAGGGATCTGCTGATAGACCTCTTTTTCAAACGCTCCTGTGAATCTGTGTAAGCGCTCAATGAAGAGCGTTGATCATTGTAGCCAATCACAGACATATATGTTGAGCGTATGAACACAATGGCCAATCAGGTGTTTAAGAATCCGTTCAACAGCGCTCAGGGTAATGCTGGTATCGTCGCATTGTTAACATTGCAGTTTCGACTTGTTACCGACAACTTGCCCTGAAAAACATTGAAGACCCCTGCTCTACACTCTCAGAAAATAGGGACACAATTGGTCAATTTAGGGTACAATTATACCATAGTTTTCCTCACTTACAGCAGAAGTTCGGTCCTAGAGAGCCGCTGTCCTGCAGAGTTTGGCTCCAGCCCTGAAAGACATCTATAGAAGCTCTTATTGAGAATTAACAGAGGTTTAGATGTTGATTGTCGCCATTATGGAGATCAGTGTTTCCTTTAGTTGGCCAGTTTGACTCTTGGCTTTCTATGTGAGTTTGTGGTTTTTGTTACAGTGTTAACAACACACATAATCTGTTCAAATCAAAAGAAGCCAGAAACAAAAATTATCATGAAGAAAAATGTTTGACTAAACTCATCACTTATTAAAAAATGTAATAAATAATATTCACCAACAATACTTTCTTGCCACACATCAGACATTCTGAATTCAGATTTTTAAACGCATTCTAGGGGGAAAACGTTTAGACACACACAGAGATCAAGAGTCAGCATATGAATCTCAACAATGGTGACATACTTATGTAACGGAGGCCAGCTAGTAGTTGCTGTGCGAGTAAACCTCACTCCTCTGATCTCAAGAGATGCTCTAGCGACCGACGCTAGCGGTTGCAGCTTTTAGCCTCCTTGTTAGAACGTCCGACTCTCATGCCGGCGGACGCGGGTTCAAGTCCCGCTTGGAGCGGGCGGTTCGAACAGGAGGGGTTACACTCAATGCTGCAATGCATGCTGGGAGCCATGAACTTTATACTGTGGTGGTTTAGTAGGGTTGGAGCTAAACTCTCATCAGCTCTCTAGGACCGAACTTGCCGATCCCTGACTTAGAGCTACAGAAATGTACCCTTAAGGGAACCACCACAGTGACGGCCACTTGTACCTTAAAAGGTACAATTTTTACTCTTTTTTTTAGTGTAATGACTGCCAGTTGACATGTAGTTGTACTTATGTACTTATAGTTAGCCTAAAGTATACTATCGAAATAAAGTGTAACCAATAAATGTTCTTTATAGTGGAAAAAGGTTCAGATTATTAAAAGACTGTACATGACTGTACATTTATTTTTTAAAAAGAGTATAAAAATAAAGTTTGCAAAAGTTTTTTTTTATTCTTTTATTCGCAGTGATGCCATAGAATAACTATTTGTGGTTCCCAAAAGAATCTAAAGAACATTGTTCCACTATAAAGATCTTTTTCCGTGGTTCCATGGATGTTAAAGGTTCCTCATGGAACCATTTATGCCACTAAAGAAGCTTTATTTTCAAGAGTGTAGCTACTTAGAGCGCCCGTCCCATTTCTTCTCATTCATTCTGGCACTCTAATCAGAACCCTACGAGCTCCGGTGGGTGAAGTACGCCAAAAGCTGCCTTTCCTGACAGCCAATAAAAACCCAATAATCTCCCCCATTCAAGTGGCCCTATTTTAAAAAACACTAACTAGTGCTATTACTCAGGTGCCGGCGCCGCTGCCTCTCTGCTCTCTTCCCTTAATGCTCTTTTTATTTAATATATAGCCCATGAAAAATGACACACTCCCGTCTCGGTGTGTAGATATTTTGTTGCTGATGATGCGCGACGAATTTCCATCACGGCTTTGTTTCCAGCAGGCGAGCAGATAATCTTTTACAGCGCAGAGGGAGTACGCCACGTCCATCAATCTCGAGTGCTTACGGCTGCCGCCCGCCACCGGCCGGGACTCACGCACACGGGCGAGTCAAGGGGACACAACGCGTGCAGGTCCACCCGCTCTAACCGCAGGAGGATTACCAAACCATCTGCATCTAAACTCACAGCTTCAAAATAAAGCATACGACATGCTATATGGGTTATTTAATATGAACAGCGCTGTTATTTCAACCTCATTTTGGTGAATTTGTGGCTAATTCATACGTATTTTTATCTTCTCGTTCATAGGTTTTCATACTTCAAAACTGTTTATGTTTAGGGGTGGACCTTCATGCAAATTATATGTTTTCATACAATTAGTAGCAAATAGTTGCATTTTCTGGTGAGATCAGGCTGGTCATAAATCAAATTGCTATAAAGGGGTAAATATCACAGCACCAGGGTACAGAGGAACAGAGAGTGAATGTACACTCGAAAAAAGGCTGGGTTAAAAATAATCCAAGTTGGGTTGAAAATGGACTAACCCAGCATTTGGGTTGTTTTAACACAGTGAATGGGTCGTTTTAACCCAGTGGTTGGGTTAAATGTTTGCTTAAAACAACCCAATCGCTGTGTTAAAACAACCCAATTAATGGGTTTGTCAATTTTTAACCCAACTTGGGTTATTTTTAATCCAGCATTTTTAGAGTGTAATTATACAAAACAGAATCGGGAACGAATATGTTGAAATCCTCTTTAAATCCTCTCTAAACTCTAAAAAAGGCTGGGTTAAAAATAACCCAAGTTGGGTTGAAAATGGACTAACCCAGCAATTGGGTTGTTTTAAGCAAACATTTAACCCAACCGCTGGG
>CM042249.1:2482982-2525482 GCA_023566225.1 Romanogobio albipinnatus | reverse complement strand
GGCATCCACTATCCAGTGGGCCATCCTCTGCTTGGAGACAGCCTTTCCCCTCTGCTGTCCTCCATAACAGACGAAGAGCTGCTCTGAGGTCCTGAAGCTTTGCGTTCTGTCCACGTAAGTCCGGAGAGCACGGACGGGACAGAGCAAAGCTAGGGCTGGGTCTGCCTCCTCCGAAGGCAGCGCTTGCAGGCTCACCACTTGGTCCCGGAAGGGAGTAGTGGGAACCTTGGGCACATATCCAGGCCGGGGTCTCAGGGTTACCTGAGAATCACCCGGCCCGAATTCCAGGCACGATTCGTCGACCGAAAATGCCTGCAGGTCCCCTACCCTCTTAACTGAGGCCAATGCAATCAGGAGTATTGTCTTTAGAGACAAGATCTTAAGCTCTACTGACTGTAAAGGCTCGAAGGGCGCCCTCTGAAGTGCGGTCAGCACCAGAGTCAAGTCCCAAGAGGGTATAGAAGAAGGGCGAGGAGGATTTAGTCTCCTCGCTCCCCTTAGGAACCTGACGATCAGATCATGCTTGCCTAAGGACTCACCATTAACGAGGTCATGGCTTGCGGCGATGGCGGCAACATATACCTTGAGGGTGGAGGGAGACAGCCTTCTCTCCAACCCGTCTTGAAGAAAAGATAGCACAGATCCGATCGAACATTTCCGGGGGTCTTCTCGGCGAGAAGAGCACCAGTCGACGAACAGGTTCCACTTCAACGCATAAAGCCGTCTCGTAGAGGGGGCTCTGGCGGAAGCGATGGTGTCGACTACCGCTTGCGGTAGGTCACCTAGAACCTCCGCGTCCCGTCCAGGGACCAGACATGGAGTTTCCAGAGGTCTGGACGCGGGTGCCATAGGGTGCCCCGTCTCTGAGACAGAAGGTCCTGCCTCAGAGGAATGGGCCAAGGAGGTGCTGTCGCGAGGAGCACTAGTTCCGGGAACCACGTCCTGTTGGGCCAGTACGGAGCTACCAAGAGGAGTTGCTCCTCGTCCTCCCTGACCTTGCACAGTGTCTGTGCAAGAAGGCTCACTGGGGGAAACGCATATTTGCGCAGAGCCCGGGGCCAGCTGTGTGCCAGTGCATCCGTGCCGAGGGTCCCCTCGGACAGGGAATAGAACAACTGGCAGTGGGTCGTGTCGTGGGCGGCAAACAGATCGATCTGTGCGGCCCCAAAGCGACTCCATATCAGCTGGACCGCCTGGGGGTGGAGTCGCCACTCTCCGGGAAGCACTGGCAACCGTGACAGCTCGTCGGCCGCACGGTTGAGCAGGCCCGGAATGTGGATAGCACGAAGGACCTCAGATGCTTCTGACTCCACAGGAGGAGATGGCGGGCGAGTTGGGACAAACGGCGGGAGCGTAGACCACCTTGTTTGTTGATGTACGCAACGGCCGTCGTGCTGTCCGTCCGGACCAGAACGTGCTTGTCTTTGAGCGACCCCTTGAGGCGGCTGAGAGCAAGACGAACTGCCAGCAACTCTAGGCAATTGATATGCCATTGCAGTTGGGGCCCCGTCCACAGACCCGATACTGCAAGCCCGTTGTACGTGGCACCCCACCCCGTGGGTGAGGCATCCGTGGAGACAACATGATGCCTGGACACTTGTTCTAGAGGCACTCCTGCCCGTAGAAACGAAGGGTCCGACCACGGGGTGAGGGTTTGGCGGCATCTCGGCGTCACTTGGACACGGAGGGACCCGCTGTGCCACGCCCATCTCGGGACTCGGTCGTGTAGCCAGTGCTGAAGCGGTCTCATATGGAGCAGCCCTAGCGGCGTTACTGCGGCTGCTGCTGCCATATGCCCCAGGAGCCTCTGAAAATGTTTCAGTGGAACCGCTGTACTGCGTTTGAGCGTACTCAAGCAGCTCAGCACCGACTGGACGCGCTCCTCTGTGAGGCGCGCAGTCATGGCGACCGAGTCGATCTCCATCCCGAGAAAAGAGATCCTCTGTACGGGACAGAGTTTGCTCTTCTCCCAGTTGACCCGAAGACCCAACTGGCTGAGGTGCCGGAGCACCATGTCCCTGTGTTCGCACAACTGCTCCCGCGACTGGGCAAGAATCAGCCAGTCGTCGAGATAGTTGAGGATGCGAACACCACGCTCTCTCATGGGAGCAATGGCCGCCTCCGCGACTTTCGTGAAGACACGGGGCGACAGGGACAACCCGAAGGGTAGGACTTTGTACTGGTATGCCCGTCCGTCGAAAGCAAAGCGTAGAAACGGTCTGTGTCGAGGGAGAATCGAGACATGAAAGTACGCGTCCTTCAGGTCGATCGCTGCAAACCAATCCTGGGGACGGATGCATCTGAAGATGCGTTTCTGGGTTAACATTCGGAACGGCATCCTGTGGAGGGAGCGGTTCAGGTAACGCAGGTCCAGGATCGGTCGTAACCCGCCACCTTTCTTGGGTACAATGAAGTACGGGCTGTAGAACCCGGACTTCATATCGGCTGGAGGGACCGGCTCTATCGCGTCCTTCGCCAATAGGACAGCGATCTCCGCCTGAAGCACGGGGGCGCCCTCCTTCGGTATAGAAGTGAAGTGGACACCCCTGAACTTCGGGGGACGCCGGGCGAACTGAATCGCATAGCCGAGTCTGATGGTGCGGATGATCCAGCGAGACGGGTCGGGGAGCGCTAGCCAGGCCCCCAGAGACCGAGCAAGCGGGACCATCGGCACCACGGACGTACCCGGAGCGGGGCAGCGCAGCGGAACGCAGGGGCCCCAGGACGACATGAGAGTGGTCCGTGCAGGGGTCTGGGTCTGACACACGACCTGCATCCGCTGAGGGGACGGGCGAGCGTGGGGAGGCACTTTGTGTGCGTCCGCACAACCGACGCCCCCTGTTGGCGAGGAGAGAGGTGTCTGAGGGGTACGAGGCATGGTAGCGTCGCATACCGTCAGACGCGCTCTCTTGGCACCCAGAGATGTTAGAAACTGCTCTTTTATTGAAAATTTGGGTGCCACTGGCACTGGGGCCAGTGGCGGAACAGAAAATAAAATGGGGTTCCCCCGGCCCTCCACCGGGGGAAGGAGTGGTGCTGCAGCCATCTCCCGAAGAGCAGTTTCCTCCATCTCTGGGCGGCCCGTCTCAGGGTCTCTTCCGACGGCGCTTGCCACCTGGCTTGGCAGCGGCCTGAGCGGGCTGGACGTTCTTCCCGCGACCGGCTCCACGCCCACGACCGGTGGAAGGCTGCTGCTGGGCTGGGGCGGGAGCGGGGGCGGCCGCAGGAGGACGTCCTCGGCGACGGGCAGGCGGAGGCGCTGCAGCCGGCGGCTGGGTGGAGGCAGCAGCGGGCCGCCGGTGCAGGATATGCTTGATGGCCTCCGTCTGCTTCTGGGCGGCCGAGAATTGCTGGGCGAAATTCTCGACCGCGTCGCCGAACAACCCGGCCGACGATATGGGGGAGTCCAGGAACCGGTTCTTGTCAGTCTCCCTCATGTCGGCCAGGTTGAGCCAGAGATGCCGTTCCTGGACCACTAAGGTGGACATCGCCTGACCCACGGAACGGGCGGTAACTTTCGTCGCCCGGAGGGCGAGGTCCGTCGCCGCCCGGAGCTCCCGGAGGAGCTCTGGGTCAGACCTACCCTCGTGCATGTCCATGAGTGCTTGGGCTTGGTGCACCTGAAGCAACGCCATGGCATGCAAGGCAGACGCGGCCTGTCCGCAGGACCTGTAGGCCTTCGCAGTTAGACTGGACGAAAACCTACAGGCTTTGGACGGGAGACGAGGATCACCACGCCACTCGGAGGCGGTCGCCGGACGCAGCTGCATCGCGACGGCGCGTTCGACTGGCGGGATCCTCTCGTAACCCTTGGCCTGTCCACCGTCAAGGGTAGTGAGGAGGGAGGAGCCTCCAGGTCTGTTTCTGGCACTGAAGGGTGTCGTCCACGACCTGGAAAGCTCCTCATGCACCTCCGGGAAGAATGGCACTGGGGCGGGACGCTGAGAACCAGCGCGACCCCCCCCCAGGAACCAATCATCCAACCTAGAAGGTTCGGGACGTGGTGGAGGGTTCCACACAAGCCCGACCTTTTCGGCGGCCCGGGAAAGCATAGCCGTCAACTCAGGGTCCGACTCAGCCGTTGCCACTCTCCCAGAGGGAGGCAGTACAGCCGAATCCTCATCCTCTGAGGACTGGAACTCCCCCTCCGATGCTGCGATCGACATCTGCTCGTCCGCGGGCGCTCCGAAAGAGATGACTGGGCGCCCGTGGGCGGGACCAGCGATCTCTTCCGGTGGCGCCACCGGCAGCGGTGCTTGAGAGGGTTCAGGGACCTGCGTAGCTTGGACACTAGGCGGGTTTGGCCTGAACGTAATCCTCAGATCACCCCGGCCATCCGTCGAAGTAGGTCTATCCTGGTTAGGGATAGCTCTAGATCGAGGTATGGGGAGGGGGACTCCGCCTTCCCGGAGGTAGGTGAGTCTCGACCTAAGCACCGCAATAGTCATGTTCCCGCAGTGAGAACACGAGCTATTCACAAACGCTGCCTCAGCGTGCTGTAAGCCCAGGCACGTGATGCAGTGAGTGTGGCCGTCAGCGGGCGAGAGGGAACGACCGCATCCAGAAACGCACGGGTGGAATGACATCTTGAAAAAGACGCAGTGTCACACCCGTGTTGCTCTTTTTGTGAGGAAATCGCTCTTTTAAGAGAGTGCTGAAGCACCCAGGGAAACCGCGGCAACACACAGGAGATAGTGCAGCCTGTGTTTGCACTCAAAAGGAACGCCCACCGATACCAACAAGCTGTTTTTGCTGTGATAACAGCAGTTGTTCCTCGCAGCTTTGAGTTCGCGGTCCCGCTGGAAAGCGCCGTCACACCAACACACACGATCCTCTTCTCTGTTCTTTGTAGTAATCTTCGCTGAAATAGTCAGGAAGCAGTCTGCAAACTTCAAACGCCGGTTAGGCTCCGAAGTGAATGACGTCAGTGCGATGCTCTCGCTTCCTGTTTATACCCGCGGCGCGGGGCGGAGCGCGAGATGCAAATCTCGCACGCCAATTGTTCATTGGCCTGTTCTTAAGTTCTCGAAGCTGATAGGGGCTCTCTGAAGTGATCCCAATTCGTCGGTTATTACCGACGTACGTCGTAGTGACCGACTGAAAGGGAACGCATGCTTATATGGTAAATCATGTGTAAAGAACGCACGCTTATATGGTAAATCACTTGTAAAGAACGCATGCTTATATGGTAAATCATGTGTAAAGAACGCACGCTTATATGGTAAATCACGTGTAAAGAACGCGTGCTTATATGGTAAATCACTTGTAAAGAACGTGCGCTTATATGGTAAATCACGTGTAAAGAACGCACGCTTATATGGTAAATCACGTGTAAAGAACGCGTGCTTATATGGTAAATCACGTGTAAAGAACGCATGCTTATATGGTAAATCACGTGTAAAGAACGCATGCTTATATGGTAAATCACGTGTAAAGAACGCACGCTTATATGGTAAATCACGTGTAAAGAACGCACGCTTATATGGTAAATCACGTGTTAAGAACGCACGCTTATAAGGTAAATCACGTGTAAAGAACGCACGCTTATATGGTAAATCACGTGTAAAGAACGCACGCTTATATGGTAAATCACGTGTAAAGAACGCACGCTTATATGGTAAATCACGTGTAAAGAACGCACGCTTATATGGTAAATCACGTGTAAAGAACGCGCGCTTATATGGTAAATCACGTGTAAAGAACGCGTGCTTATATGGTAAATCACGCGTAATGAACGCACGCTTATATGGTAAATCACGTGTAAAGAGCGCGCGCTTATATGGTAAATCACGTGTAAAGAACGCATGCTTATATGGTAAATCACGTGTAAAGAACGCGCGCTTATATGGTAAATCACGTGTAAAGAACGCGTGCTTATATGGTAAATCACGCGTAATGAACGCACGCTTATATGGTAAATCACGTGTAAAGAGCGCGCGCTTATATGGTAAATCACGTGTAAAGAACGCACGCTTATATGGTAAATCACGTGTAAAGAACGCACGCTTATATGGTAAATCACGTGTAAAGAACGCACGCTTATATGGTAAATCACGTGTAAAGAACGCACGCTTATAAGGTAAATCACGTGTAAAGAACGCACGCTTATATGGTAAATCACGTGTAAAGAACGTGCGCTTATATGGTAAATCACGTGTAAAGAACGCACGCTTATATGGTAAATCACGTGTAAAGAACGTGCGCTTATATGGTAAATCACGTGTAAAGAACGCACGCTTATATGGTAAATCACGTGTAAAGAACGTGCGCTTATATGGTAAATCACGTGTAAAGAACGCACGCTTATATGGTAAATCACGTGTAAAGAACGCACGCTTATAAGGTAAATCACGTGTAAAGAACGCACGCTTATATGGTAAATCACGTGTAAAGAACGTGCGCTTATATGGTAAATCACGTGTAAAGAACGTGCGCTTATATGGTAAATCACGTGTAAAGAACGCACGCTTATATGGTAAATCACGTGTAAAGAACGCACGCTTATATGGTAAATCACGTGTAAAGAACGCGTGCTTATATGGTAAATCACGTGTAAAGAACACACGCTTATATGGTAAATCACGTGTAAAGAATGCGTGCTTATATGGTAAATCACGTGTAAAGAACGCATGCTTATATGGTAAATCACGTGTAAAGAACACACGCTTATATGGTAAATCACGTGTAAAGAACGTGCGCTTATATGGTAAATCACGTGTAAAGAATGCGTGCTTATATGGTAAATCACGTGTAAAGAACGCGTGCTTATATGGTAAATCACGTGTAAAGAACACACGCTTATATGGTAAATCACGTGTAAAGAACACACGCTTATATGGTAAATCACGTGTAAAGAACGCACGCTTATATGGTAAATCACATGTAAAGAACGCATGCTTATATGGTAAATCACGTGTAAAGAACGCACGCTTATATGGTAAATCACGTGTAAAGAACGCACGCTTATATGGTAAATCACGTGTAAAGAACGCACGCTTATATGGTAAATCACGTGTAAAGAACGTGCGCTTATATGGTAAATCACGTGTAAAGAACGCGTGCTTATATGGTAAATCACGTGTAAAGAACGCGTGCTTATATGGTAAATCACGTGTAAAGAACGCATGCTTATATGGTAAATCACGTGTAAAGAACGCGTGCTTATATGGTAAATCACGTGTAAAGAACGCACGCTTATATGGTAAATCACGTGTAAAGAACGCATGCTTATATGGTAAATCACGTGTAAAGAACGCGCGCTTATATGGTAAATCACGTGTAAAGAACGCACGCTTATATGGTAAATCACGTGTAAAGAACGCACGCTTATATGGTAAATCACGTGTAAAGAACGTGCGCTTATATGGTAAATCACGTGTAAAGAACGCGTGCTTATATGGTAAATCACGTGTAAAGAGCGCACGCTTATATGGTAAATCACGTGTAAAGAACGCACGCTTATATGGTAAATCACGTGTAAAGAACGCACGCTTATATGGTAAATCACGTGTAAAGAACGCGTGCTTATATGGTAAATCACGTGTAAAGAACGCACGCTTATATGGTAAATCACGTGTAAAGAACGCACGCTTATATGGTAAATCACGTGTAAAGAACGCGTGCTTATATGGTAAATCACGTGTTAAGAACACACGCTTATATGGTAAATCACGTGTAAAGAACGCATGCTTATATGGTAAATCACGTGTAAAGAACGCGCGCTTATATGGTAAATCACGTGTAAAGAACGCACGCTTATATGGTAAATCACGTGTAAAGAACGCGTGCTTATATGGTAAATCACACGTCGAGGACACGCGCTATGAGTCGGACAAAACGCACGTTACTAACGTGTAGGCTAAACAAACCAAACTGGCAGTGCAAACTTGTGTTTGAAGTATCCAAACAGACTAAAGAACGTGCTCTTTCCTTGGTGTTCTCAAAATTGCATGCTCACTTTTTAGGGCACACCTCTTATAAAGTACAGTTACATATTATTGACCATCTTTTTAAGTAATTCCACTATTTACCACGATACATGGCTGTTATAAGAATTAAATGAAATCAGTATCAACAAAATCCATCTTACCATTTATCAAAATCCACTTACACTGTAATTACAGTTGCCTAAATAATGTAATGAGATTTTTAGATTTATGTTCTAAATATAATATTTTAATTATAGAAATATGAAATGATGGGAAAAGGTCATTATTCCAGGCCTATGAAACTATAAACTGCCAGTAGCCTATAGTTGGCGGCGTGAATTATGCGAGAACGAAACCTATACTTTGTTTGAATCTATTTTTGTTGGAAAAATAGAGCAAAACTGTAAACAAATGACCACTTTTTGTTTATTAAACTGTTGTATAAAATTAATATTTTGCAATCGTGCTGATATAGGCTACTCCTGAAAATAGCACTCTTGCTCGTATGATATTGCTTAACTCATAATTTCCTCTTTAATTACTTTCAAAAGAACGTTTAATTTTTTGTTCGTTATTAGCCTATTTTTAATTAAAATACCACAACAATAAAATAGTACAATAAAAAAACTTGCGTATATTAAACTTTTGTTAAAGAAACGAATAAGACGGATGACATAAAAAATAGCTATACCCGAATTATAACAAATAAATAAAAGATATTTGGAAATTCCCCTTTAAAACGGGGAACCCTCAGTTTGTGGTTTGTGTTTTTTGTTATTAACAAAAGTGAACTTGCGCTTGTGCCTCCGCTATCGTCCTGTCAATCATCTCGCTCGCGCCTATGATTACAGTTACAGTAACATTTAAATTCTCCATCATCTGTTCCCATCCTCAGCCGATCTGCATTTTTGCAATGACCATCAATACTAGATAAACGGGCAAGTGAAAAGGCACGCCATGCCACAATTTAGTAGGAACTAAAGAGCGCTCTAGAATGTTTGGTACTCCGATTATTTTCTTTCTTTTCGTTTCTTTATTGAAATCCGATCATAATGTTAATGTTTGTCAAATTGTGGGAGGGGAGGGTGGCGCCAAAATTGTTGCTGCATTTACCCCGAATGAGGCGGAATCGCGTCCATCGCGCCGCAGGACCTCCAGACGTGCGTCAACGCGCCTTTCCATTGACTTAACATGGAAATCACTTTCTCCTGACGCTTTATTCGCATTTGGTGTGAACGCAGCATAAGAGTGATTTCTGACCCACTTCCCTGTAGGACTTAAGTGCACATCAAAATAAGTCATTAAAATACGTCCCATTTGTCATCTAGCAACAAAAAAGAGCTCCACAGCAGACTTCTTCCTAAAAGCGTGGACTCGGAGGAAGACTGCAAGGGCTTTGAAAAATACTCCAAAGACATGCCAGCCAATCCTGAAACTGGAAAATGATGGGCAGGCAGAGAGTTTTTCCTGATAGGATAGTTTTCTAGTGCTTCCTGAATCTATTGTGCTGGTAAGTCTAGAGTTTTTGTTGTTGATTTTGTTGATTCACTTATTTTCGGTGTATCAGTACACTACACTTTTTCCATGCTTGAATGTTCAAAAAACACATTCCCCCATATTCTCCATTGTTGCGGCTCCTCTCTTCCCAGTCTGTCAGTAACGCTCTGTCTCTATGAAGCCCCTCCTTCTGAAAAGCACAGTGTGCTCTGATTGGTCGGCTGGAGCAGTGTGTTGTGATTGGTGTTTGGGAAATGTCCCACCCCTTACCATAACCGCCAGTTACAACACACGACTAACTAACTCAACCAGGCCCCGCCCCTTTATTCTACGTATTAATTATTATAATGAGGAATATTGTGACATGTTGGTTCCCGGAAGAAAACTCAAGACTACAATGGAGGTCAGTATTATATTCTTCTTATTATGCGTCTTAATGTCTTTAAGTTATTAATATTGTTGATATGAATGGGTTGCATACATCAGTGTATTCTCACGTCCAATCAGAGGACAGAGTCCGACCATGCCTCAAAGTTTTAAGACCCAAGGAAAACGGCGCTTTAGAAATGAAATGGCTAACCTCTGATGGCCACCTCATCCCACAGTTGTTGAGTGTAGTAGTAGTACACACATATAAAGAGCCAGCACCGGCTGAAGGTTGCTATGAATCTGCTGGCGGTTTATTAGACGGGGCAGTGAGCTGTGACTGACGGTATTGTCCACAGATGGACTGAAGTCCACGGCACACGGGACCCTGCGCGGCCTCGCTGACAATACAATCAATAACCACGCGCTTATTACATGACCTCTCTCTCTCCTGGAGCGCTCCAATGCCTCTCTTCCTCCGGTTCCACTTCTCCTGCCTCATTTTTAACCCCTTTTATTTCCCTTGTAATCTGATTGCTCTCCAAAATCTTTGGTCTCTTTTTGATCAAGCACACACATGCAAACAAAAACCAATGCAAGCACATGATCCCACTGTAAATATGTGCACTGTTTAAAACCTCGGTACTACAGGGGGTGATAGAGTTCCCTCAGAGTTTGCCTAGTTAGCATAGGCTAGTTAGGCCCTGCTCTTTCATGCGGTTGCAAAATGTCACCAATCACTAATTCCATTGTATTATAGCAGACGTTTTGGCAGTGGAATTCCTGCAGTTTCACAATACTTCCTCACATACAGTGAGGAAAATAAGTATTTGAACACCCTGCTATTTTGTAAGTTCTCCCACTTGGAAATCATGGAGGGGTCTGAAATTGTCATCGAAGGTGCATGTTCACTGTGAGAGACATAATCTAAAAAAAAAATCCAGAAATCACAATATATGATTTTTTAAACTATTTATTTGTATGATACAGCTGCAAATAAGTATTTGAACAGCTGTCTATCAGCTAGAATTCTGACCCTCAAAGACCTGTTAGTCTGCCTTTAAAATGTCCACCTCCACTCCATTTATTATCCTAAATTAGATGCACCTGTTTGAGGTCGTTAGCTGCATAAAGACACCTGTCCACCCCATACAATCAGTAAGAATCCAACTACTAACATGGCCAAGACCAAAGAGCTGTCCAAAGACACTAGAGACAAAATTGTACACCTCCACAAGGCTGGAAAGGGCTCCGGGGAAATTGCCAAGCAGCTTGGTGAAAAAAGGTCCACTGTTGGAGCAATCATTAGAAAATGGAAGAAGCTAAACATGACTGTCAATCTCCCTCGGACTCGGGCTCCATGCAAGATCTCACCTCGTGGGGTCTCAATGATCCTAAGAAAGGTGAGAAATCAGCCCAGAACTACACGGGAGGAGCTGGTCAATGACCTGAAAAGAGCTGGGACCACCGTTTCCAAGGTTACTGTTGGTAATACACTAAGACGTCATGGTTTGAAATCATGCATGGCACGGAAGGTTCCCCTGCTTAAACCAGCACATGTCAAGGCCCGTCTTAAGTTTGCCAATGACCATTTGGATGATCCAGAGGAGTCATGGGAGAAAGTCATGTGGCCAGATGAGACCAAAATAGAACTTTTTGGTCATAATTCCACTAAACGTGTTTGGAGGAAGAAGAATGATGAGTACCATCCCAAGAACACCATCCCTACTGTGAAGCATGGGGGTGGTAGCATCATGCTTTGGGGGTGTTTTTCTGCACATGGGACAGGGCGACTGCACTGTATTAAGGAGAGGATGACCGGGGCCATGTATTGCGAGATTTTGGGGAACAACCTCCTTCCCTCAGTTAGAGCATTGAAGATGGGTCGAGGCTGGGTCTTCCAACATGACAATGACCCGAAGCACACAGCCAGGATAACCAAGGAGTGGCTCTGTAAGAAGCATATCAAGGTTCTGGCGTGGCCTAGCCAGTCTCCAGACCTAAACCCAATAGAGAATCTTTGGAGGAGCTCAAACTCCGTGTTTCTCAGCGACAGGCCAGAAACCTGACTGATCTAGAGAAGATCTGTGTGGAGGAGTGGGCCAAAATCCCTCCTGCAGTGCAAACCTGCTGAAAAACTACAGGAAACCTTTGACCTCTGTAATTGCAAACAAAGGCTACTGTACCAAATATTAACATTGATTTTCTCAGGTGTTCAAATACTTATATTGCTGTATCATACAAATAAATAGTAAAAAAAATCATACATTGTGATTTCTGGATTTTTTTTAGATTATGTCTCTCACAGTGGACATGCACCTACGATGACAATTTCAGACCCTCCATGATTTCTAAGTGGGAGAATTTGCAAAATAGCAGGGTGTTCAAATACTTATTTTCCTCACTGTAGCGTTTACTGCTCAAACGATTGACTAAAAAGGATGCAGTCTGTTTGTTTGTCTCTACATCTCGTTGTTTTTTCAGCATCTTGCGGCATTAGCGCTGCCATGTGAGAAATGCGTGTCGAGTCTGTTGTGCTCCTGCTTCTGAACGCTAGAACACGTCCTGACTCTCGTTCTCAGTCATGCGCAGCTCCATGTTCCCACTGTGGACCCCACGGCCCATAAATGCTAATGTCCTCCACTTGCCTCTCTCATAAAATCCAATAAAAGAGCTCCATAAATCCTGCCAATTAGCAGCGTCTATCAGTGCCGTTAATTGGAGAACGGAGACTCATTGGTGGGTGACCTTGCGTGTCAGAGATGATACTGATGGAGATCAGTCTATGGTCGGAGCTCAAGAACGACAGTCTCTGAGATATGCTTGTACAGTGTTTTCTGATCAGTCATTTACAGTACATCACTGTCAGTCCAAGGAGCGGCTTGCATTGTGTCTAAAAAACACAACAGCTCTTTTGAATTATTACTTTGATGTAGGGATGCACCGAATCCAGATTTTCGGGGTTCGCCGAATACCGAATCCACTGGTTAGGATTCTGCCGAATCCGAAACCGAATACCGAATACCGAATCCTACTCCCATTCTCAGTCCAGTAATCACAGTAAACACATTAATGAAGTAAACAACGTCCACAGCAGTGTATTTTTCACCTGAAGTTGCTGTGTTTTGGCTGCTGTCTGTAGATTTGGCAAATTAATTGCCAAAATGCATAAATGTACATGTAGACTCCAACTCCAATTCTTTCAGATGTTTCATACGCAAATGTTTTGGCTATTGTTTAGGGTGCTTTCCACCACGAGACAAATCGAGGCAAATTAAACATGTAGCTCGACTTGAATCGCCTTCTTTTGACTGCACTCTCAAAAAAAAAGTGTACAAAATTGTGCAAAATTCGGTCCTAGAAAGCTGATGAGAGTTTAGCTCCAACCCTACTAAACCACCACAGTATAAACTCATGGCTCCCAGCATGCATTGCAGCATTAAGTATGTCACCATTGCTGAGATGCTGATTCTTGATATCGGTGTGTGTCTAAACTTTTTTCCCCCTAAAATGTGTTTAAAAATCAGAATTCAGAATGTCTGATCTGTGGTAAGAAAGTATTGTTGGTGAATATTATTTATTAACATTTTTAGTCAGTGATGAGTTTAGTCAAACATTTTTCTTCATGATAATCTTTGTTTATGGCTTCTTTTGATTTGAACAGATTATGTGTGTTGTTAACACTGTAACAAAAACCACAGACTCACATAGAAAGCCAAGAGTCAAACTGGCCAACTAAAGGAAACACTGATCTCCATAATGGCGACAATCAACATCTAAACCTCTGTTAATTCTCAATAAGAGCTTCTATAGATGTCTTTCAGGGTTGGAGCCAAACTCAGCGGCTCTCTAGGACCGAACTTGCTTGCCAATGGTGTAATTGTACCCTAAGGACCAATTGTGTACCTTTAAAGGTACAGTTATACATTTTGTTCCCCATGGAACAAAATTATACCTCCACTGTAGGCCTACCTTTTTTTCTGAGAGTGTGAAAGTACTGCCAAACTTTTTTTGCTCACAAATTATATTTTCACTTTCTCACAGCCTGCATTCGGACGGTCCACCTAGTAAACACCTTCCCATGATCAACAGCGGCGTCATTACGTCGACCAGCGGAGCGTGTGTAGTGCAAGCCTAGGGTTCGGTTCAGTGGAAAAAAATTGAGGTTCAGCAGAAACTGAACCCCGTCAAAAAGCCCAATATTCGGCCGAATCCTGGATTCGGTGCATCCCTACTTTAATGTTTATATTAATTTAACGTAATAGCAATGTTTTGGTCAAACGTCATCTTTTTTTTGGCATTTTTAAAAATGTTAAACCCTAAAAAGTTTAGTTTATTTTGTTCTGTAATTATTCAGATGGTAACTGTAATGGGATTAACACTATTAACAGTCATAGAAAATGAATAATTACAGTTAAATAAAATGAATTAACACTTTTAAAGGAACACAGCACTATTTTTGAAAATAGGCTCATTTTAGAGTTAGAGTTAAACAGTTGAGTTTGACCGTTTTTGAATACATTCAGACGATTCCCGGGTCTGGCGGTAGCACTTTTAGCATAGCTTAGCATAGATCATTGAATCTGATTAGACCGTTAGCATCTCGCTCAAAAATGACCAAAGAGTTTCGATATTAAAACTTGATTCTTCTGTAGTTACATCGTGTACTAAGACCGATTGAAAATTAAAAGTTGTGATTTTCTAGGCCGATATGGCAGGAACTATTCTCTCATTCCTGCGTAATAATCAAGAGCTGTGAGCCGTCCCATGAGTGCAGCGGCGCAATGATATTACACAGCGGCTGAAAATAGGCTAACTTCAGTCAACATAACCAACGTGACAACCGGCTCACACAGAGAGCGCTGGGACTACTTTCAGGCGCTGCATAATATCATGGCGCCGCTGGTTTTCCTAAAACCGCAGTGTGAATGTAACGTGGGACACTATTGAGGTTTGAGTGTCCATCTATACAATCCAAATAAAACACTTATTTGATCTTTTTACTTGCATGTCATGTGACCATTAAACATGAACGTGCAAATGTGTCGTTAAATTATTGAAAGATTAACTTAATTTTGGGGGCCTAAGTGGTTTGGAACCCCTGAATAGTATTTCCTCCCCTTTATGTGCCAAACGTGACTGTTTCTTCTTCTTCTGTGGGACACAAAAGGAGAAATTTAGAAGAATCAAACGGCTAGTTTGCTCAAAAAAGATCCTTCTGTCTTCATTTACTCCTCCTCATGTCCTTCCAAACCTTATGACTGCACTGTAAAAAATTATCGTGATTTTAACGGTAAAAGACTGTAAAAATGCTATGGTGAAAAACAGTGAACTGGTTAAAGTTTCCGTAGTACGGTGAATAACTGTAATAGATCAAACCTTACATTTAAAGTCATTTTACAGTAAAATACCGTTAAATTTACCGTTTTTGGAAGTGAAAAAGAACATAATTGTGTAACTTACAGTGAAAAAACGTAAATGGACATTCCCAGAATTCCCTGCGTGACGCGTCACATTTGATGCATTTTCGTTGAAATCACTGCTTCTCCTTCATTTTTTCTAATCAGTGTACATTAGGGTAATGTTGTTAAATTAATGTTTATTGCATTTTTTAAATGTTGTGTGTTATGATGGTGTTTAGTGTTTGTGTGTATGACTATATATGAGTATAGTCCTCCTAAAAGCTTTGATTGATCATGAGACTATGACCACGGTGATATTTGACCTCACTTAGTGGAAGTTATGGCGGAGCTCAGAGATGATCACGTTCGTCTGATAAGAGGTAAAATAATAGCATAAATACTGCTGGGTTTCTCTCAGAAACTGATGGTTTGGCTAGATAAGACCCTTATTCATCGTCTGGTGTCGTTTAAAGCCCTTTAAAGCTGCACTGAAACTGTCATTTGGACCTTGAACTGTTTGGAGCCCATTGAAGTCCATTATATGGAGAAATATCCTGGAATATTTTCATCAAAAACCTTCATGAAAGAAAGACATGGACATCTTGGATGACATGGGGGTGAGTAAAATATCAGCAAAAGTTTATCTAAAAGTGAACTAATCCTTTAAGAGTCGAAAAACATGCAACGTCTAATAGTATAAACACAAATAAAATGAGCTGATGCAAATAGTTGCCTCAATTTTATTGAGTAAAACGGGTACAGTGTTCAGTGTTGCTACCGTATTTTCTACGGTAAAGTTCTGGAAACCACAGCTGCCGTTTTTTTACTGTGGGATTTTTTTTTACAGTGGGGCTGACTTTCCTCTGTTGAATATAAAAGCTGTTTTGAAGATTGTTGATGGCCAAAGAGTTCACTTCGAATAGAAGTGTAGAAGAGTAGAAGAAAACCCAGGCATTTCCCAAAATATCTTCTATCATCTTCTACAGAAGGAGGAACAGATTTTGTTGGAGAGCTCCCTTTGTCTTTCTTCAAACACAGGTTTGTACTGACATGAGAATGAGTAAATAATGCTGAAGTTTTTCAGTAGAGCCGTTCCTCTAACTAGTGCATGTGTATCTCTATTGACATCTGTGTGGCCCGTCCTGCCCTGGTCAGAGAAGGGCCACGGCTTTCATCCACAACACTCATTTGAGTCTCTGACACAGCCTGAAGGATAGGAAGAGTGAGAGAGGGAAATAAAAGCCTGGAGTGAGTGAGCGAGTCTCTCCTTCTCCCTATCAATCTCTCTTCATGTGGATTAGAAGCAAAGGCCGCTTTAAGCTGCAGTTGTGCCGCCCACCACACTGACACGCTGACATGCACTTCCTGTCACAGATAATTCACTCATCAGCCTTTGAACTGCAGTTGAGGACGACGAGCTGCTCTCTGAGGTGTGCGAGTGTGTGTTTGTGTGTGTGTTTGTGGCTGACAGACCTGCTCTGATCCAAACCCTTCTGCGTTCCCTACCTAGACAGCACTGTCACGGTTCCCTTGTGAAAACTAAATCAAATACTATACCATGTGACCGTCTCATTCGATCTTCACAAACGGTGTATCAGGACTCTAGCTTCGATATTTGAGCACTGTTTAGGATAAAAAACTAAAATTTAGTTGATCTGTAGTGATATGATATTACTTATAGAATAGTGTCATTCATACTCAATCACGTCTGCTTATAATGTAAAAACTGCACATAATGTAATAAGTATTACTTTATTATTGCAATATAATGTTCCTAATGTAATAATTTTCTCAAAATTTTATAAAATCTTGAGCTCATAATATAATAATTTTTACATTATGAGAAATGTATTACATTATAAACATAATGACATAAATATAATAGCTTTTAAAACATAAAAAATATTAGTATTCCCTTAAAAAATTCTTAAAATACCTGTAAAATGCAACATTAAAATATTCATGCAGTTATTATTATATTTTTATTAAACATAAAACGTTGGTATACCTTTATAGTATTTTTAATAATAATAGCAGTATTTGTATATAATTTTCTATAATAGAATAACAATGCTTTATGTTTAATACAAATATAATAATAAAATTAATAATAATAATTGCACGAATATTTAAAAAAAAATTGGATTTCGATTTTTTAAAAATGTACTGAAAAGGGATAATATTTGTATGTTTTAAAAGCATTTACAATTATGAAAAATTACATGATGGACATTTTATTACAATAATAATATAATACTTATTACATGATGTGCAGTTATTACATTATAAGTGGTTTGTTAATTGCAATTAAATAACTGTATTATAGTTCAAAGGCAATTGGTTGAAATTAATAATGACGTCTATTGTCTATGAAATATGGTTAAATCTGAATGTATATGCATTCATGCAATTTCTATTAAATCTTTATGTAATCGTGTAGTTAAATCTGTAATGATGAAATGACAAGTTCAAAAATATTAAAATTTCAAAGTGCATTACAATTATATCGCATGTAATATTGAATAACACAACAGTTAAAATGATAATCATGTACTATGTTAGTCAACACATCAAAACAAGTGCACTTTATAGCATGACCAAAGATGATTAAAACTATGAATTAAAAATGTTAAACTTGTAATTTGACATTATTAGAAGGTTAGAAGTGCACTTCCGTTTGTTAAAATATATATTTTAAAGATTTGAAGTACACTAAAAGTAAATTAAGTGTACATAAAGCAACATTTACTGATTAGTATCATTGATATTCTATTAGTTTTAGTTCATATTTTGAATTAGACTTTTATTTTGTCATGTGTTTTTGTGGTTTTAGTTAATAAGAAAATAAGAAATGGCAGCTAATCCTGTTTCGTGTGTCACACTCATCGTTCTTCATCTTCCTCCTCTTTTTATGAATGCAGAAAGCGGAGCGGACGATCAGCAGGAGAAAAGCATAATTTGCAATAAACGTTGGTACAGAGCGCCTTTTGTTTGCGCTCTCGTGGCACGTGGTGAGCCCTACCTGCCAGGTGTGTGAGCCGTGACCCGCGCTCCTCTGTTCTGGGCTGGGCCGGGGCCGTTGAGAGATGAGGGTCTGCCCATCAAAAGCCCCATTCAGACCCAGTCACGGGCAGCACAGTGGAGGACAGTGTCGGCCGTCGAAACGTGACACCCGTGACAGCGGCGCGGCAGGACCCCGTCCCACAGCTGCTGAAAGCTGCCAGAGACCAGCGGAAGACGGGACACTGCGGCTATTGGGCCTTTTGGATCGCCTCCGTCCCACGGGCCGAGCAGGAGGTGATAATAAGAGTGTGTTTGGAAGTCTGATCATCAGAGGAAAGGCTGCGGAAGTGGATTGGCACTTCAAACATCGGATCGGTTGCACACAGGAACAGGTGTGTCGACACACACTCGTCCTCTGACCGGCGCTGTTAAAGCCTTTATAATCTGTGGTGTTACACCGACGGTCACTTCAGGTCACTCGTACAGCAAGGAAATAATCTCTGTGCGTTAGGCTGAACCGCTCAAATGATTCAAATTTGTGTCTTTTGTTTATGGCAAACATAAATTAATCAATGATGCTAAACTAACTGACTAAACATCCAATAGTCTGTCCTTCGGATGAGACGTTAAACCGAGGTCCTGACTCTCTGTGGTCATTAAAAATCCCAGGATGTCCTTCGATAAAGAGTAGGGGTGTAACCCCGGCATCCTGGACAAATTTGCCCATTGGCCCGTGTCCATCATGGCCTCCTAATCATCCCTATATATACAGTGAGGAAAATAAGTATTTGAACACGCTGCTATTTTGCAAGTTCTCACACTTAGAAATCATGGAGGGTCTGAAATTGTCATCGTAGGTGCATGTCCACTGTGAGAGACATAATCTAAAAAACTAATCCAGAAATCACAATGTATGATTTTTTAACTATTTATTTGTATGACACAGCTGCAAATAAGTATTTGAACACCTGAGAAAATCAATGTTAATATTTGGTACAGTAGCCTTTGTTTGCAATTACAGAGGTCAAAGGTTTCCTGTAGTTTTTCAGCAGGTTTGCACTGCAGGAGGGATTTTGGCCCACTCCTCCACACAGATCTTCTCTAGATCAGTCAGGTTTCTGGCCTGTCGCTGAGAAACACAGAGTTTGAGCTCCTCCAAAGATTCTCTATTGGGTTAAGGTCTGGAGACTGGTTAGGCCACGCCAGAACCTTGATATGCTTCTTACAGAGCCACTCCTTGGTTATCCTGGCTGTGTGCTTCGGGTCATTGTCATGTTGGAAGACCCAGCCTCGACCCATCTTCAATGCTCTAACTGAGGGAAGGAGGTTGTTCCCCAAAATCTCGCAATACATGGCCCCGGTCATCCTCTCCTTAATACAGTGCAGTCGCCCTGTCCCATGTGCAGAAAAACACCCCCAAAGCATGATGCTACCCCCCCACCCCCATGCTTCACAGTAGGGATGGTGTTCTTTGGATGGTACTCATCACTCTTCTTCCTCCAAACACGTTTAGTGGAATTATGACCAAAAAGTTCTATTTTGGTCTCATCTGACCACATGACTTTCTCCCATGACTCCTCTGAATCATCCAAATGGTCATTGGCAAACTTAAGACGGGCCTTGACATGTGCTGGTTTAAGCAGGGGAACCTTCCGTGCCATGCATGATTTCAAACCATGACGTCTTAGTGTATTACCAACAGTAACCTTGGAAACGGTGGTCCCAGCTCTTTTCAGGTCATTGACCAGAGACGTTGGGATATCTTTAAAGCAGACATTACTCTTTATTGAGAACCGTGCTGTTCTTCGGCTGAGGTCATCCAACAAGTCTAACTAAAGGAGTTGTACATTGTATTTTATCTACATTTCAGGGGGAGGGATTATACAGCAGGGGAGGAGACATTCAAACAAAGGAATGTAAACGTTGTATAGGTAATTGTATAGGTAAAAGGACACACCTCAGACATAACGGTGTCACCCGTCCAGATTCAATCAGCATAACAGTGTCATTCAAATGCATATATGATAATTCAATCACTCAGGGGCTCCAAGAGCCATTAAAGACAAATGGTGCTGATTTTACTTACAATGAAAAGAACAGGAACTGGCCTGGAAGATTTGCATAGCAGACTAATTCATCTGATATCATCATTTTTACCTTAAATGCTAAATATAATGTATTTTAAACATATTCTTAAATTTGTAATCCTACAAAACGAACCAAAATGCAGTCACATGACAACCCATCACTCAATGGCCATGGCGTATTTCCTAAACTGCGACTGCACGGGCTGGTTTTGTCCCTGGCCATAATCTATTGCACTGTTTGTATCCTCCACAATATGCAAACAATACATTTATGTGATGAAGCGCGGATGCGGCTTTAAAACACCGCTCTAATGCACTGCAAACGGCGAGCGCGCATCGCTCTTCACTTCAAGCGGAGATCGCGCTGTTCTTGTGAGTTTTCCAAAGTTGGGACTTAATATGGTCATCAGACTGAATGTCTATGAGGCTCCGCCCCTCCTCACTACTCCAAGTTTGTCCGCGAGCTGCCATGCTAAAGTGCAAACTGTCAACAAACACTTCCTCATCCCATAATGCACAGCGCAGCTGACTACGGCAGCTGGTTTAGTCCAAAAATGATCAGTACTTTTTGCAGTTGGGTCTGTTCGAGGTCGGATCACATGCTCACCACAAACAAACCGCTCCAGAGTTCTCCACCTCTTCAAGGAGCTCTTGGTACGCTTGTTTGGTCCGCTTTTGGTGCACACCCGAGTGCGATTGCTGCTTTCACACCTGACCAAACAAACCGCACCAAAGGTGAGATGGTGGTTCAGTGGGTTAAACCATGGAACTGACATGCAGAAGGTTGCTGGTTCGATCCCAGCGGTCACCACCAGTGTGTCCTTGAGCAAGGCACTTTACTCCATGTTGCTCCAGGGGGATTGTCCCTGTAACAAGGGCACTGTAAGTCGCTTTGGAGAAAAGCATCTGCCAAATGCATAAATGTAAATGTAAAGGGGAAAACCAACTCTAGTACGATTCAACCCAACTAAATGAGGCAGGTGTGAAAGCACCCTTACACAATCCTTTTGTAGTGTGGTTTTCGGTGAAGTGTACTAAAATAAAGGATTGTCACCTGTGTACATTAGCCCACTTCTTCTCGACGCTGTTTCCTGATGGTTTATAGAACAATTACTCCGAGTTGCCCTCTGTCGTTTCAAAGAATAGCACAACGGCGAGCGCGTCAAGTATAAACGCCTCGTCCGTTTGGGGAGGAGCGTGCGCAGTCAGCGGAGGCTTGCGCTGCGGAGGCAGGCGAAAGTATAAACAGGGCTTTAGTCATCGCCTCAACTCCGCACACGTCCCGCCTCTTAGCCCATTTTCTGTTATCCGGGAGTGACGCGCTGACAAGATGGCAACTGCCGACTTTACGCTTCAAAACTGGGTGACGTCACGGACACTACGTCCCACTACTGTAACCCCCTGTCGCCGATCTATCGGTCAGTGTGAACACAGCAGCGACTGAATGCTACCACAGATAGCCATGAAGTGATCCGACGAGTTTGAAAATCGTGCAGTGTGAACTCGGCATTAGGCTCTTCAGCAATGAGTCTCAATCTGGCCAGATCCCGAAAAATATCTCCAAACCGCCTAGACAGCAACATGGGCCACTGCGGCGAGGTGGACGAGCGAGAGACATGGGAGGAGCGAGCGAGATCGGTTTGCGTGATTGAGAATGAGGCACACCGGTCTGAGTCCTCTCATGAGGGAGCACGGAGGCAGATAAGGACGAGCGACTCCAGTGAAGGACAAGAGAGGACCAGGCCTGGATTATATGTTGTGTTTTGTTTATGTTTGTTTTGTACGTAGGCGGCAGTCGTCCGTGAGGGGCTGTCACCGGTTATGTTATTTTGTTGATTTATTTTATGAAAGTCTTTTAAACGTTCGCTGGTTCCCGCCTACTTCTTCCCACACGAACACCTCCGTTACATTGGTGCCGAAGCCCAGGAGGAAGGAGGGACATGCTGTCAAAGAGCCCTCGCTGCTGAGGGGGATCCCGGTGCTGAGGAGGTCGGGCAGCGCTGAGGAGTGAAGACCGCGAGTGGCTGCCCGAGGTGGTGGTGCTGGAGCGAGTGAAGATCCGGTGGGACGGAGAGCTCACTGCCGTGCCCCTGGGTCGAGATGGGGTGGCTGCGGTCCCAAAGGGAGCAGAGGAGTCGCCGGCGCTCACTGTGAGCCGGAGCCTGCTGCTGTCCACCATTTAGGGGAGGAGCAGGGAGCACGGGACTCGCTGCCGGCTCCCTCAATAGGAGGAGCCACCACCGGCTGCCAGGCGGCGGAGGAGGATCGAGCCGTCCACGAGCGTCCAGTGCCATCGCATGGCACCACGAGGCTCATCCAGTCGCTCTAGGGGGTCTCCGTCTCCCGTTCTCTAGTCTAGTCTAGATTGGGCTCCCGGGGGGGGAAGGGGGCGTAGTCGTGGGGTACTCCCCGGCCTATGAGGCGTGTTGGGGGTATGTGGTGAGGTGGACGAGCGAGAGACATGGGAGGAGCGAGCGAGATCGGTTTGCGTGATTGAGAATGAGTCCTCTCATGAGGGAGCACGGAGGCAGATAAGGAAGAGCGACACAAGTGAAGGACAAGAGAGAACCAGGCATAGATTTTAAGTTGTGTTTTGTTTATGTTTGTTTTGTACGCACGTATGATATGTTATTTTTTAAATTTATTTTATTAAATGTTCGCCGGTTCCCGTCTCCTTCTTCCCACACGAACAAACTATGTTGCAGCTGCATTTACACTGCAAGTCTTGATGCGCAATTCCGATTTGGTGACTATATCCGATTTTTTTGACGACACATCTTTTTAAAAGCGAGCCGTATCCGATATTTGCAATTACACTATACACTGCCGAAGCAGCCCAAGACATTCTGACCCGGAAAAAAGGAAGTAAAACGGCGCGATATGCAATGGACACAATGGACGCAGACGAGATGATTATTCAATGTTTTGCTTTCCGCACTCTCTATAAAGGTCAGCAAAACATTGCTCTCGTAAGGCGGAGAAAAAAGAGGAGAGCCCTTGTCATGTGATCGCAGTTCGTGTCCACGTCATTCGCCTCCGTCCCTTTTTCAGTGACGTACGCATTTACTGGGGAATATCCGATTTGACCGCTTACATGGCAGACGCAAATGCACGTATCGATCTGAGGATATCGGAATTCATGCGTTTTTTCCCTGCTTACACGTCCACGTCATATCCGATCTGAGCCACATGAGAGGGAAAAATCGGAATTGGGTCACTTGAACCATGCAGTGTAAATGGGGCCATAGTGTCGGCTCAGATCCGGCCCACATCTGGTGTGTGTGTAATCCTCGATGTGTATCCAACATTATATTGCTGTCTGCGCGTAATGCGTCCAACATGCGTTCCCTTTGGTTTCAGCCCAATAGAGGAGTTTAATTGCACTAAATGCAACACGCGCGTGCACTGAAATGATCGATCTGTTCGGATTTCATTTTCATTGGTTTCTTTCAGAGATGTTGTGATCATGAGCTCGTTAATCTAATTTCCCTTTGCCTTGATTGAACGCTGCGCTCTGCACTTACTTTATAACCCAGATAAATCTGCGGCCTGTCGTCAGAGAAAATGTAATCTGTCACGCGTCAAAGCGACGCTCGCTCGCCTGATGGTAGTTAATGATGATGTCGAAGGGCACGAGCGCCTCTCTGGCTCCACAGCTTTGTTTGCCTTCACCAACACCTGATGCTGCTGAATTAATTAATTGCCTCCAATTAGCCTGTGCGCGCCCGTGCCAGGTGAGTATCTTAAAGAGAGTTATGGGATATTAAAAAGCGGGGAGGGACTACATTAGGGCTGACCTTTTCCTTTAAATTACTGATATTTGAGAGTTAATTCGAATTCAATGAAAAGCAGGGAGCCTTTTTAGTCCTTGCGTTAAAACGGGGCGCTCCTCTGCCAGGAGGTCATTAATTATCATCTTAATAAATTAGATGAAGAAGATGTCAATGCTTGAATTGCACTATTTTTTAATCTACTATCGTGATCACATATTAGTGAACATTACACACCAGATAGAGACCCTGTTTATGACCTTTCGATGAATTTACGGTGCACGTGCAATGAGAAAACTTCTCTCAGACAGAAATGCAGGGATCAGAGCATTTCATCCGGCGGGTTGAGACCTGTTAACACTGAGAAAACAGTGCAAATAATAAAATGCATGTCTTTATATAATAAACACGTTCTGACTGTTTCGATGTGCAGGTACTCTATTGCCTTCAGTTGTTTGCCTAAAGCATCAAATCAAGACATATTGAATACTTTGCATGCACTTGTAAGAGTAGATATTAGATATGTTAGAGCGCTTAACCCCGTCCATCCCCTAAACCTACTCATTTCTCAACAATATAAAACATGTAACAGGCAAATAAAGGTACAGTTGCAGGTATTTATGGCAAAAAACAGTATAAAATATTGCAAACAACTCGTGTTGCATTGCTAGTCTTCTGACACCATACTAAATCTTTATGTGAAGGACAAACTTCATACACCCAAACATTGTTCTATCGGTCACATGATACACGAGAGCCAATGGCGTTTCACAATCAAAGCTGACGTAATGCTTCTTTTGGCGGCAAGTTTTAAATGTGTGCACACTACAGCGGATGGAGACGTGATGCTTTTGTGTCTTTTCCTCACACGAATCAATCGTTTGGCTTTGGAGCACTTGGTACTTTATGAATAAATTGTGACTAGCCTGTTATGAACTGTGTTTTAGGCTATACTATATAATAAAATGTCTAAATATTAGAGGTGTAACGGTACACAGAAGTCACGGTTCAGTACGCACCTCAGTTTTTGGGGTCACTGCTCGACACGAGTTCAGAACAACAGGAAAAAGCAACAATTCCCCAATGCTTGATTTCCTTCTTTTCATTCATTTAATTCAACAGAAAGTAGTGCAAATTACAGTTTAGTCTAGTTGTTCAGCACAGCCTCCTTTAGTGTAGTGAGCAGTGAACAGAACGCACTCGTGCATAGATCATATGTTTTTAGGGCTGATAAAAAACTGATTCCTGATTGCTTAAAATCAAAAATTAAGGAATTGTTGATTTGTTACTCTAGCTGATAGATTGGCCCATTCACTGGGATAAAACAACCCATTCACTGGGATAAAACAACCCAACCGCTGGGATAAAACAACCCATTCACTGGGATAAAACAACCCAACCGCTGGGATAAAACAACCCATTCACTGGGATAAAACAACCCATTCACTGGGATAAAACAACCCAACCGCTGAGATAAAACAACCCAACCACTGGGATAAAACAACCCAACCGCTGAGATAAAACAACCCAACCACTGGGATAAAACAACCCAACCGCTGGGATAAAACAACCCATTCACTGGGATAAAACAACCCAACCGCTGAGATAAAACAACCCAACCACTGGGATAAAACAACCCATTCACTGGGATAAAACAACCCAACCGCTGGGATAAAACAACCCAACCACTGGGATAAAACAACCCATTCACTGGGATAAAACAACCCAACCGCTGGGATAAAACAACCCATTCACTGGGATAAAACAACCCATTCACTGGGATAAAAACCCATTTACTGGGATAAAACAACCCAACCGCTGGGATAAAACAACCCATTCACTGGGATAAAACAACACAATCGCTGGGATAAAACAACCCATTCACTGGGATAAAACAACCCAACCACTGGGATAAAACAACCCAATTACTGGGATAAAACAACCCATTCACTGGGTTAAAACAACCCAACCGCTGGGATAAAACAATCCATTCACTGGGATAAAACAACCCAACCGCTGGGATAAAACAACCTATTCACTGGGATAAAACAACCCAACCGCTGGGATAAAACAACCCATTCACTAGGATAAAACAACCCATTCACTGGGTTAAAACAACCCAATTGCTAGGTTTGTCCATTTTCAACCCAACATGGGTTGTTTTTATCCCAGCATTTTTTGTGTACACTGTCATTTTCTTTGACAATAGCTTTTCTCGTGAAAATGGTTGATGCAGAAAGTTCAGTATTAGCCTACGCTTCTTCAAGAAATCATGGAAAGATGAGCGAGAAGCCGAGCCGACTTCACCTTTCCACAAGGAGATGGCGAGTGAAGCGGATTCCCATTTCCAGGACACATATTTCATCACTGGACTGCAGTGAGACAAATCAGCACAATGACAAATGATTTAGTCTCATTATAACAGCGGAAACAACTTAAAATTTCTCATTTATGGTCATTAGAGTACTTAAGAGTAAGACATCATTAGAAACGGTAAAGGGTTTTATTTGTGTACACTCACCATAAAAACAAAACATTGTGCATTAGTAAAATAAAGAAATCAAACAGGATGCCGCTCTCTGCCGTCTCAGGTTCCTTTCAGTGAAGTTTGTGGAGCGCGTCACAAAAATTAACCGAAACTCAAGCTCTTGTGTGAATCTGAACTCTTGATTTGGGTTGGTGCAGAGATCGTCTCTTCTTCTTCTGCTCTTTTTCCTGTTGTGGTGGTTAGCAAACAGCGTTGCATTACCACAGGCGCCCCCTTCTGGACGAATACATGTTCCGCTACACCCCTACTATAGTGCAATGTAAATAAAGTAAAAAAAAAAAACATAACCCAACATATATGTAATAATGGCAAAGTTATACCCCAATAAATCATTTATGATGATGATATAATTCCCATGCCCTTCAGGTGTGTGTATGACGCCAAAGGATTCTCTTTGAAAGCAATGGAGAAAAGTGTCCATGTGTGATGAGAACATGTTTATATAATCATACATGATTAATACAGTCAAATAAATAGACCTTTAATGTCAAAGGCAGAGTGTCCAGCCACTGTGTTGAAGGATCAATGACATAATCTTTTGATTAAATGCAATTCAAATATACACATGACAACACATCTTCTTCAATAATCATGTTTTTCATTTCTGCATTAAATATATTTTCTTTGACAAGAAAACCCTTCATAAGTAGTTTGGCATAATTGAATCAATCCAATTAAATTGAGCCCATGTCATGTTAGCAACTGCATGTTTGATCACTTTTATATGATTGCTAATGTTAGTGCTCTGTCCACATGTCCAATGTAAATCCGGATGGTTAATATTGCTGAATTCTATTAAAAGCTCTGCATATCTGGAGCCTCGGACACCCAGAAGAGCGGCTCTCGCACACATCCGCACATCCTGACCGGCATGCATTTATTTATCTCGTATGATTCCTTATTCGTTTTGACGAATGAGTGACAGGTTGACACCTCATTCGGCAAGATTAATAGAACGACACAATATTTACGTCGCCGAGACAGCCAATTATCCCACCATCTATCACCAAGATTATCTTTCTGATTGAAAACTACTCGTCCATGTAATCAGAATTATTTGGAATTAGTAGGAAATTTACGGCTTCGTGTGTCATTTTTTTCAGGCTGGTGGTAAATTAGAAATATTAGATACATAAAAAGAATGCAAGATTGGGAGTAGCCTATATAACAGGCCAACAATAATGCCATTGGTTTTATTTCATTTAGTCTGGAAGAGAGTCTGTATGAAACACGCGGCTTGACAAGCGAAGCAGACACAAAAACTAATTGCTGGCTGATATTGACTTTTGAATGACATTAAAAGGGGGATGATTTGTTTATTGTCTTTAATTCTTCATTAGTCTTTTATAAGAGGCGATTACACTCTCTTTGTTCATGGAGCGATGCTAAAATACTGATATTTCTTTGAATAGATTCCAAATGTGTTTATTTCATAAGTAGTTCATCAGTGGATGTTCTCATTGTTGTTGTTTTGTGATACAGGTTCAGTGTTGTTGAGATAAAACACAACGCTCTTGTGAAATGTTAAGGGCCTGGGAGCATTTCATTACATTACTTGGTGAAAGTATTGATCTGAAAAAAAAAAAAATATATATATATACATCTGGGAACAAAAACAACCAATTTACTGGGATAAAACAACCCAACTGCTGGGATAAAACAACCCATTAACTGGGATAAAACAACCCAACCACTGGGATAAAACAACCCATTCACTGGGATAAAACAACCCAACTGCTGGGATAAAACAACCCATTCACTGGAATAAAACAACCCATTCCCTGGAATAAAACAACCCAACCGCTGGGATAAAACAACCCATTTACTGGGATAAAACAACCCATTCACTGGGATACAACAACCCATTCACGGGGATAAAACAACCCAACCGCTGGGATAAAACAACCCATTCCCTGGAATAAAACAACCCAACCGCTGGGATAAAACAACCCATTCACTGGGATAAAACAACCCATTCCCTGGAATAAAACAACCCAACCACTGGGAAAAAACAACCCATTCACTGGGATAAAACAACCCAACCGCTGGGATAAAACAACCCATTCACGGGGATAAAACAACCCAACCGCTGGGATAAAACAACCCATTCACTGGGATAAAACAACCCAACCGCTGGGTTAAACAACCCATTCACTGGAATAAAACAACCCTTTCCCTGGAATAAAACAACCCAACCACTGGGATAAAACAACCCATTCACTGGGATAAAACAACCCAACCGCTGGGATAAAACAACCCATTCACGGGGATAAAACAACCCAACCGCTGGGATAAAACAACCCATTCCCTGGAATAAAACAACCCAACCACTGGGATAAAACAACCCATTCACTGGGATAAAACAACCCAACCGCTGGGATAAAACAACCCATTCACGGGGATAAAACAACCCAACCGCTGGGATAAAACAACCCATTCACGGGGATAAAACAACCCAACCGCTGGGATAAAACAACCCATTCCCTGGGATAAAACAACCCAACCGCTGGGATAAAACAACCCATTCACTGGAATAAAACAACCCATTCCCTGGAATAAAACAACCCAACCGCTGGGATTATTTCTTTGAATAGATTCCAAATGTGTTTATTTCATAAGTAGTTCATCAGTGAATGTTCTCATTGTTGTTGTTTTGTGATACAGGTTCAGTGTTGTTGAGATAAAACACAACGCTCTTGTGAAATGTTAAGGGCCTGGGAGCATTTCATTACATTACTTGGTGAAAGTATTGATCTGAAAAAAAAATATATATATATATATAATATATATATATATATATACATCTGGGAACAAAAACAACCAATTTACTGGGATAAAACAACCCAACTGCTGGGATAAAACAACCCATTAACTGGGATAAAACAACCCAACCACTGGGATAAAACAACCCATTCACTGGGATAAAACAACCCAACTGCTGGGATAAAACAACCCATTAACTGGGATAAAACAACCCAACCACTGGGATAAAACAACCCATTAACTGGGATTAAACAACCCAACTGCTGGGATAAAACAACCCATTAACTGGGATAAAACAACCCAACCACTGGGATAAAACAACCAATTTACTGGGATAAAACAACCCAACTGCTGGGATAAAACAACCCATTAACTGGGATAAAACAACCCAACCACTGGGATAAAACAACCCATTAACTGGGATTAAACAACCCAACTGCTGGGATAAAACAACCCATTAACTGGGATAAAACAACCCAACCACTGGGATAAAACAACCCATTCACTGGGATAAAACAACCCAACTGCTGGGATAAAACAACCCATTAACTGGGATTAAAAAACCCAACTGCTGGGATAAAACAACCCATTAACTGGGATAAAACAACCCAACCACTGGGATAAAACAACCCATTCACTGGGATAAAACAACCCAACTGCTGGGATAAAACAACCCATTAACTGGGATAAAACAACCCATTCACTGGGATAAAACAACCCAACTGCTGGGATAAAACAACCCAACTGCTGGGATTAAACAACCCAACTGCTGGGATAAAACAACCCATTCACTGGGATTAAACAACCCAACTGCTGGGATAAAACAACCCATTAACTGGGATAAAACAACCCAACCACTGGGATAAAACAACCCATTCACTGGGATAAAACAACCCAACTGCTGGGATAAAACAACCCATTAACTGGGATTAAACAACCCAACTGCTGGGATAAAACAACCCATTAACTGGGATAAAACAACCCAACCACTGGGATAAAACAACCCATTCACTGGGATAAAACAACCCATTCACTGGGATACAACAACCCATTCACTGGAATAAAACAACCCATTCACTGGAATAAAACAACCCATTCCCTGGAATAAAACAACCCAACCGCTGGGATTATTTCTTTGAATAGATTCCAAATGTGTTTATTTCATAAGTAGTTCATCAGTGAATGTTCTCATTGTTGTTGTTTTGTGATACAGGTTCAGTGTTGTTGAGATAAAACACAACGCTCTTGTGAAATGTTAAGGGCCTGGGAGCATTTCATTACATTACTTGGTGAAAGTATTGATCTGAGAAAAAAAAAAAAAAAAAAATTATATATATATATATATACACATCTGGGAACAAAAACAACCCAACTGCTGGGATAAAACAACCCATTAACTGGGATAAAACAACCCAACCACTGGGATAAAACAACCCATTCACTGGGATAAAACAACCCAACCGCTGGGATAAAACAACCCATTCCCTGGAATAAAACAACCCAACCGCTGGGATAAAACAACCCATTCACTGGGATAAAACAACCCATTCCCTGGAATAAAACAACCCAACCACTGGGTAAAAACAACCCATTCACTGGGATAAAACAACCCAACCGCTGGGATAAAACAACCCATTCACGGGGATAAAACAACCCAACCGCTGGGATAAAACAACCCATTCACTGGGATAAAACAACCCAACCGCTGGGATAAAACAACCCATTCACTGGAATAAAACAACCCATTCCCTGGAATAAAACAACCCAACCACTGGGATAAAACAACCCATTCACTGGGATAAAACAACCCAACCGCTGGGATAAAACAACCCATTCACGGGGATAAAACAACCCAACCGCTGGGATAAAACAACCCATTCCCTGGAATAAAACAACCCAACCACTGGGATAAAACAACCCATTCACTGGGATAAAACAACCCAACCGCTGGGATAAAACAACCCATTCACGGGGATAAAACAACCCAACCGCTGGGATAAAACAACCCATTCACGGGGATAAAACAACCCAACCGCTGGGATAAAACAACCCATTCCCTGGGATAAAACAACCCAACCGCTGGGATAAAACAACCCATTCACTGGAATAAAACAACCCATTCCCTGGAATAAAACAACCCAACCGCTGGGATTATTTCTTTGAATAGATTCCAAATGTGTTTATTTCATAAGTAGTTCATCAGTGAATGTTCTCATTGTTGTTGTTTTGTGATACAGGTTCAGTGTTGTTGAGATAAAACACAACGCTCTTGTGAAATGTTAAGGGCCTGCGAGCATTTCATTACATTACTTGGTGAAAGTATTGATCTGAAAAAAAAAAATAAAAAAAAAAATTATATATATATATATACACATCTGGGAACAAAAACAACCCATTTACTGGGATAAAACAACCCAACCGCTGGGATAAAACAACCCATTCCCTGGAATAAAACAACCCAACCGCTGGGATAAAACAACCCATTCACTGGGATAAAACAACCCATTCCCTGGAATAAAACAACCCAACCGCTGGGATAAAACAACCCAACCGCTGGGATAAAACAACCCATTCACAGGGATAAAACAACCCATTCCCTGGAATAAAACAACCCAACCACTGGGATAAAACAACACATTCACTGGGATAAAACAACCCATTCACTGGGATAAAACAACCCATTCCCTGGAATAAAACAACCCAACCGCTGGGATAAAACAACCCAACCGCTGGGGTAAAACAACCCATTCACAGGGATAAAACAACCCATTCCCTGGAATAAAACAACCCAACCACTGGGATAAAACAACCCATTCACTGAGATAAAACAACCCAACCGCTGGGATAAAGCAACCCATTCACGGGGATAAAACAACCCAACCGCTGGGATAAAACAACCCATTCCCTGGAATAAAACAACCCAACCGCTGGGATAAAACAACCCATTCACTGGGATAAAACAACCCAACCGCTGGGATAAAGCAACCCATTCACTGGGATACAACAACCCATTCACGGGGATAAAACAACCCAACCGCTGGGATAAAACAACCCATTCCCTGGAATAAAACAACCCAACCGCTGGGATACAACAACCCATTCACGGGGATAAAACAACCCAACCGCTGGGATAAAACAACCCATTCCCTGGAATAAAACAACCCAACCGCTGGGATAAAACAACCCATTCCCTGGAATAAAACAACCCAACCGCTGGGATAAAACAACCCATTCCCTGGAATAAAACAACCCAACCGCTGGGAAAAAACAACCCAACCGCTGGGGTAAAACAACCCAACCGCTGGGATAAAACAACCCATTCACGGGGATAAAACAACCCATTCCCTGGGATAAAACAACCCATTCCCTGGAATAAAACAACCCAACCGCTGGGATAAAACAACCCATTCACTGGGATAAAACAACCCAACCGCTGGGATAAAACAACCCATTCCCTGGAATAAAACAACCCAACCGCTGGGATAAAACAACCCATTCACGGGGATAAAACAACCCATTCCCTGGGATAAAACAACCCAACCGCTGGGATAAAACAACCCATTCACTGGGATAAAACAACCCAATCGCTGGGATAAAACAACCCATTCACTGGGATAAAACAACCCATTCCCTGGAATAAAACAACCCAACCGCTGGGATAAAACAACCCAACCGCTGGGGTAAAACAACCCATTCACAGGGATAAAACAACCCATTCCCTGGAATAAAACAACCCAACCACTGGGATAAAACAACCCATTCACTGAGATAAAACAACCCAACCGCTGGGATAAAGCAACCCATTCACGGGGATAAAACAACCCAACCGCTGGGATAAAACAACCCATTCCCTGGAATAAAACAACCCAACCGCTGGGATAAAACAACCCATTCACTGGGATAAAACAACCCAACCGCTGGGATAAAGCAACCCATTCACTGGGATACAACAACCCATTCACGGGGATAAAACAACCCAACCGCTGGGATAAAACAACCCATTCCCTGGAATAAAACAACCCAACCGCTGGGATACAACAACCCATTCACGGGGATAAAACAACCCAACCGCTGGGATAAAACAACCCATTCCCTGGAATAAAACAACCCAACCGCTGGGATAAAACAACCCATTCCCTGGAATAAAACAACCCAACCGCTGGGATAAAACAACCCAACCGCTGGGATAAAACAACCCATTCCCTGGAATAAAACAACCCAACCGCTGGGATAAAACAACCCAACCGCTGGGGTAAAACAACCCAACCGCTGGGATAAAACAACCCATTCACGGGGATAAAACAACCCATTCCCTGGGATAAAACAACCCATTCCCTGGAATAAAACAACCCAACCGCTGGGATAAAACAACCCATTCACTGGGATAAAACAACCCAACCGCTGGGATAAAACAACCCATTCCCTGGAATAAAACAACCCAACCGCTGGGATAAAACAACCCATTCACGGGGATAAAACAACCCATTCCCTGGGATAAAACAACCCAACCGCTGGGATAAAACAACCCATTCACTGGGATAAAACAACCCAATCGCTGGGATAAAACAACCCAACCGCTGGGGTAAAACAACCCATTCACTGGGATAAAACAACCCAACCGCTGGGATAAAACAACCCATTCCCTGGAATAAAACAACCCAACCGCTGGGATAAAACAACCCAACCGCTGGGATAAAACAACCCATTCCCTGGAATAAAACAACCCAACCGCTGGGATAAAACAACCCATTCACTGGGATAAAACAACCCAACCGCTGGGATAAAACAACCCATTCCCTGGAATAAAACAACCCATTCACGGGGATAAAACAACCCAACCGCTGGGATAAAACAACCCATTCACGGGGATAAAACAACCCATTCCCTGGGATAAAACAACCCAACCGCTGGGATAAAACAACCCATTCACTGGGACAAAACAACCCATTCACTGGGATAAAACAACCCAACCACTGGGATAAAACAACCCAACCACTGGGATAAAACAACCCAACCGCTGGGATAAAACAACCCATTCCCTGGAATAAAACAACCCAACCGCTGGGATAAAACAACCCATTCACGGGGATAAAACAACCCATTCCCTGGGATAAAACAACCCAACCGCTGGGATAAAACAACCCATTCACTGGGATAAAACAACCCAATCGCTGGGATAAAACAACCCAACCGCTGGGGTAAAACAACCCATTCACTGGGATAAAACAACCCAACCGCTGGGATAAAACAACCCATTCCCTGGAATAAAACAACCCAACCGCTGGGATAAAACAACCCAACCGCTGGGATAAAACAACCCATTCCCTGGAATAAAACAACCCAACCGCTGGGATAAAACAACCCATTCACTGGGATAAAACAACCCAACCGCTGGGATAAAACAACCCATTCCCTGGAATAAAACAACCCAACCGCTGGGATAAAACAACCCATTCACGGGGATAAAACAACCCAACCGCTGGGATAAAACAACCCATTCACGGGGATAAAACAACCCATTCCCTGGGATAAAACAACCCAACCGCTGGGATAAAACAACCCATTCACTGGGACAAAACAACCCATTCACTGGGATAAAACAACCCAACCACTGGGATAAAACAACCCAACCGCTGGGATAAAACAACCCATTCACTGGGTTAAAACAACCCATTCACTGGGATAAAACAACCCAACCACTGGGATAAAACAACCCAACCGCTGGGATAAAACAACCCAACCGCTGGGATAAAACAACCCATTCACTGGGATAAAACAACCCATTCACTGGGATAAAACAACCCAACCACTGGGATAAAACAACCCAACCGCTGGGATAAAACAACCCAACCACTGGGATAAAACAACCCAACCGCTGGGATAAAACAACCCATTCACTGGGTTAAAACAACCCAACCGCTGGGATTATTTCTTTGAATAGATTCCAAATGTGTTTATTTCATAAGTAGTTCATCAGTGAATGTTCTCATTGTTGTTGTTTTGTGATACAGGTTCAGTGTTGTTGAGATAAAACACAACGCTCTTGTGAAATGTTAAGGGCCTGCGAGCATTTCATTACATTACTTGGTGAAAGTATTGATCTGAAAGCAAAAAAATATATATATAGAAAATTAAGTCTTTAAGCCATCTCTACTGTTGCTCTATTAGATGAACTTCTTATACAGCCTTTTGTAATATGATTTTAATTGTGACGTTTTATCCCCTTAGGCACTCTGGCACCAGAAACCTTGTGGCGTTAAGTGTAGCTTGCTTTTAAAAATAGCAAAAATTGTCACATGTAAGCATGTCCGCATGGTTCAGTATCGACGCCAGAGGTCTGTAAATAGGATTAGCTCATCCCGATATAGAGCTCTCACAACTAGTTTGTTTATTTTTATCTTCTTAATAGGAAGGTTGTCTCTTTAAAGGGTGCCAAAATTATCCTGCAAATCGCTGACAATGAAAAATGAAAGGTCTCTAACGGTTATTATAAGCAATCTGTCTGCATTGTGCCACAACGTGACTGCTGTGCTTGCGATAGCAATGGGGTGACCTCACCGAGACGCGAGTTGAAAGTCAGCGTTTCGTCTCGAGGCCCAGAGAACCCTGGGCTCCGGTGACTAACACTAGTTTCTCTCACATTTGGCTCTACGTTCATTCATTAGCTGGATTTTTTTCAATGGAGTGTTCAAGAAAGACTCATGAGTTATTTGTTTATGTATACTTTAGGCTTGTGAAACTTTAATATGTCTCCATCCAAGCAGATTTTTGGTTATCGGTAAAAAAAAAAAACACTGGATGGCCAAGAAAAAATGGCATTAAAAAAAATTCTCAAATGAGGCGGATAGTTTAAAAAAAAAAAAACTACGATGGTAACGTTTCCTAAATAAATCCTTCGATGCGCATAAATTAACTCAGCAGAGGCTGTGATTGCACTGCAAACAAAGCTTTTCTTACGTCTTGTTTTCAGTCCAAATATCTAAAAAATCTTACATTAAGAAGCATTTACTAGACAAGCATATTTTGGGGGAAAATAACTAAAAATTAAGGGAGTTTGTGCTTAAAATAAGATAAATAATCTGCCAATGGGGTAAGAAAAATAATCTTAATTCAAACAGAAAACAAGATTATTTTGTTTACCCCATTGGCAGATTATTTTGCCAATGGGCATTTTATATTCTGGCATTTTTTGCAGTGTGGATAACTGGACTAATGGCATCGCAGCATCTCAAATGTTGGTTTGGTTTTAAGGGAAAAATTAAGAAGAAAATTGTACATACAAAGCAATCATGTTCAGACGTCTTATGTGGCGTTCACACCGGACGCGATTCGCACGAATAATTCGCACTGATCGCGCGAAGGTGGACGCTTGAACATTTTGAGTTTACTCGCTTCATTCGCGCGTGAAATTCGCGTGTGACAACTACACAACAGACGCGAATTCGCGTCATGGGAGGGGCTTCTATATGAGCCTATATGAGCCAGCTCGTCTCGGTCACTTGACGTCTTTTTTGTAAAAAATACTACTATTAATGTGTGACAAAACGTAGTTTAAAGACTTTTTCAGGCGATAATATAGTTGTTTAAAGCTCAAATCTGTGGTTAATTTATAAAAAGAGTGCCTATTTGAGCATTTTATCTGCCGTTTTCGGAGTTGTGAGATCCAGGCGATCAGTGGCATTCCGCGCTCGTTTACCCGGCGAGACCCGCCTTTCCTCGGCTAGTCCTTCTCACATTTGCCGCTGGCTCTGGCTCTTTCTGCTCCAGTCTCGTTGTGAAATGGCTCACAATAACTCACTTTCTTCCAAGCAAGATCCTTTTTATTCCTTTATTCCTTTTATTCCTGTTCCTGTAGTGATAGGATGATGTATCATACAGCTCCGGGTATCCACATACGGCCACGATTATCTTGTCCTCCATTGTTGTTGGGATTTCTGCCTCCGCTTGTAAATGCGTCACTACTAGAGCAAGCTCGTGATTGGTTCACGCGGCGCGAAATATCCGCCAAAGTTCAGATTTTTCAACTTGAGCAATTCGCGCGATTCGCGCGTTCAAAGCGCTCAATTCGCGTAATTCGCGCCGCCTCAATCGCACGAATCACGCCGCAGAATGCCATTTCGCGTCTCTGCATTGACTTAACATGTAAATCACTCGCGCAAATCGCGTCCGGTGTGAACGCACCATAAAAATAAAAAGCTTGATTCTAATGCATTGCCTAATAGCAGGGGCGGACTGGGGCAAAAAAGTGGCCCTGGGCTTTCTGGCACAAAGCGGCCCATAACAACCGGTCCGCAACACGTCAAGTCAGCTTCATTTCTATAGCGCTTTTTACAACACAGATTGCTTCAAAGCAGCTTCACAGTAATAATAGGAAATTCCTTTTGCTTTTGAAGAAAAGTTTTTCATCTCACCATAAACTCACCAGCTCATTATACACAGAGCAATTGTTTTATTGAAATGCTTAGGTTAGGGTTAGAGTACTTGCAAATGTACTTATCTGAAGTGGACTATTGAAATAAAAATAATCATAATGTAATTAACATACATTTTTCAAACATAAACACATGTGCTTTCAGTTGCAGTAACGTGTTAGTCTTCCAGCTGATGAAACATTATCCATACGCACACACTGTATATGAATATTGTCTTTCGAACTGCATTGTTATTCCACTCCGTCCACCCCAGGGAGTAAATTAACAGTTTACCCACATGCCTCCTTCTGCCCTCTTCATGCCCTGAGTGGCATTTGTATTCTGATAGTCTGTGTATCTGCAGTGCATGTTGTGTGTGAGACGCTGCTGAAACGTTGCATATGTAAATAGCCAGCGCAGCGAGAGGCCGCTGAATGAAGACTTCCTGCAGTGTCTAACTGAGACTTCCTGGTGTGGTTGCCACAGCGAGGTTGCGACCCCGAAACATGGCACAGAGCGCGTGTCTGTCTGCCTGTCTGTCGAGGGCTCTTCAGAGAGGAGAAGGGAGGAATAAAAGAGGAGGAAACGCCATTCGCTTCCTCGCACTTGTTGCTGATGAGGAACTTTGTCAGAGACAGAAACGCTTTACACAAACTAATTAGCATGTGGAGGTGAGCATATTATGCATGCATATTTTAAATGACAAGGCTTGCTTCAGGGGGCAGTATTCTCAATGAATTGTTATCAACACATACACACAGTATACAGTAGATATATTTCACTACTAAAGTACAAGCAAAGATTGTTTTAGAATAGTTTGCTCTTTCAGTCCTTTGAAATACAAGAAATACAACTGAGTACAATGTTATTTGGGAGAAGGCCATAACCATGTCTTGAACATACAGTCCCCCCTACTTGGATTAAAACAATCCAGTCCATGGAAGCTTTAGCATAAGTTCTGCCGGGAAGACTTAATTGTCACGTCACTTTAACTTTATCTATCCAATCACATTCTAATACCTGGGTATAAAAGATCGGTACTTACGCATGTCTGAGTTCGCAGATGCTGACGCTCCAATTCACCGCCATCCTCCCCACCACCTCCAAGTCAAATCCTTCCCTACATCCACCCCACCACCACCAGGATGGTCCCTTCCATACCTCACGGGGGGGTCGGCTGCGCCTCTGCCTTCGTCTTCAGGCAGGATATGCAGAGTCAGGACCCTCAGATTGCGAGCTACGGACGGGGCCTATGCCAATGTACTTTATTGCTTGCTGGGTTGTTAATAATGGATAATTGTCACAGTATTTATTCTCCCAAGTCTTTCTGGCAGAACTGGGTTAAAACAATCCAATCCCTGGGTTAAAACAATCCAATCCCTGGGTTAAAACAACCCAATCGCTGGGTTAAAACAATCCAATCGCTGGGTTAAAACAATCCAATCCCTGGGTTAAAACAACCCAATCGCTGGGTTAAAACAATCCAATTGCTGGGATAAAACAACCCAATCGCTGGGTTAAAACAATCCAATTGCTGGGATAAAACAACCCAATCGCTGGTTTGAAACAACCCAATCGCTGGGTTAAAATAATCCAATCCCTGGGTTAAAACAATCCAATCCCTTGGTTAAAACAACCCAATCGCTGGGTTAAAACAATCCAATCCCTGGGTTAAAACAACCCAATTGCTGGGTTAAAACAATCCAATCTCTGGGTTAAAACAATCCAATCCCTGGGTTAAAACAACCCAACCGCTGGGATAAAACAACCCAATCGCTGGGTTAAAACAATCCAATCCCTGGGTTAAAACAACCCAATCGCTGGGTTAAAACAACCCAATCGCTGGGTTAAAACAATCCAATCCCTGGTTTAAAACAATCCAATCTCTGGGTTAAAACAATCCAATCCCTAGGTTAAAACAACCCAACCGCTGGGATAAAACAACCCAATCGCTGGGTTAAAACAATCCAATCCCTGGGTTAAAACAACCCTATCGCTGGGATAAAACAACCCAATCGCTGGGTTAAAACAACCCAATCGCTGGGTTAAAACAATCCAATCCCTGGGTTAAAACAATCCTATCGCTGGGATAAAACAACCCAATCGCTGGGTTAAAACAACCCAATCGCTGAGTTAAAACAATCCAATCGCTGGGATAAAACAACCCAATCGCTGGGATAAAAAAAACCCAATCGCTGGGTTAAAACAACCCAATCGCTGGGTTAAAACAATCCAATCGCTGGGATAAAACAACCCAATCGCTGGGATAAAACAACCCAATCTCTGGGATAAAACAACCCAATCGCTGGGTTAAAACAACCCAATCGCTGGGTTAAAACAATCCAATCGCTGGGATAAAACAACCCAATCGCTGGGTTAAAACAACCCAATCGCTGGGTTAAAACAATCCAATCTCTGGGTTAAAACAACCCAATCGCTGGGTTAAAACAATCCAATCCCTGGTTTAAAACAATCCAATCTCTGGGTTAAAACAATCCAATCTCTGGGTTAAAACAATCCAATCCCTAGGTTAAAACAACCCAACCGCTGGGATAAAACAACCCAATCCCTGGGTTAAAACAACCCTATCGCTGGGATAAAACAACCCAATCGCTGGGTTAAAACAACCCAATCGCTGGGTTAAAACAATCCAATCCCTGGGTTAAAACAATCCTATCGCTGGGATAAAACAACCCAATCGCTGGGTTAAAACAACCCAATCGCTGGGTTAAAACAATCCAATCGCTGGGATAAAACAACCCAATCGCTGGGATAAAAAAACCCCCAATCGCTGGGATAAAAAAAACCCAATCGCTGGGTTAAAACAACCCAATCTCTGGGATAAAACAACCCAATCGCTGGGTTAAAACAACCCAATCGCTGGGTTAAAACAATCCAATCGCTGGGATAAAACAACCCAATCGCTGGGTTAAAACAACCCAATCGCTGGGTTAAAACAACCCAATCGCTGGGTTAAAACAATCCAATCGCTGGGATAAAACAACCCAATCGCTGGGTTAAAACAACCCAATCGCTGGGTTAAAACAATCCAATCGCTGGGATAAAACAACCCAATCGCTGGGTTAAAACAACCCAATCGCTGGGTTAAAACAACCCAATCGCTGGGTTAAAACAATCCAATCGCTGGGTTAAAACAACCCAATCGCTGGGTTAAAACAACCCAATCGCTGGGTTAAAACAACCCAATCGCTGGGTTAAAACAATCCAATCCCTGGGTTAAAACAATCCAATCCCTGGGTTAAAACAACCCAATCGCTGGGATAAAACAATCCAATCCCTGGGTTAAAACAACCCAATCGCTGGGTTAAAACAACCCAATCGCTGGGATAAAACAACCCAATCGCTGGGATAAAACAACCCAATCGCTGGGATAAAACAACCCAATCGCTGGGATAAAACAACCCAATCCCTGGGTTAAAACAACCCAATCGCTGGGTTAAAACAATCCAATCGCTGGGATAAAACAACCCAATCTCGCTGGGTTAAAACAACCCAATCGCTGGGTTAAAACAATCCAATCCCTGGGTTAAAACAATCCAATCCCTGGGTTAAAACAATCCAATCGCTGGGTTAAAACAATCCAATCGCTGGGATAAAACAACCCAATCACTGGGTTAAAACAATCCAATCGCTGGGATATAACAACCCAATCGCTGGGTTAAAACAATCCAATCCCTGGGTTAAAACAACCCAATCGCTGGGTTAAAACAACCCAATCGCTGGGTTAAAACAACCCAATCGCTGGGTTAAAACAATCCAATCCCTGGGTTAAAACAACCCAATCGCTGGGTTAAAACAATCCAATCGCTGGGTTAAAACAACCCAATCTCGCTGGGTTAAAACAACCCAATCGCTGGGTTAAAACAATCCAATCCCTGGGTTAAAACAATCCAATCCCTGGGTTAAAACAATCCAATCGCTGGGTTAAAACAATCCAATCGCTGGGATAAAACAACCCAATCACTGGGTTAAAACAACCCAATCGCTGGGTTAAAACAATCCAATCGCTGGGTTAAAACAACCCAATCGCTGGGTTAAAACAATCCAATCCCTGGGTTAAAACAACCCAATCGCTGGGTTAAAACAATCCAATCGCTGGGATAAAACAACCCAATCGCTGGGTTAAAACAATCCAATCCCTGGGTTAAAACAATCCAATCCCTGGGTTAAAACAACCCAATCGCTGGGTTAAAACAACCCAATCGCTGGGTTAAAACAATCCAATCCCTGGGTTAAAACAACCCAATCGCTGGGTTAAAACAATCCAATCGCTGGGATAAAACAACCCAATCGCTGGGTTAAAACAACCCAATCGCTGGGTTAAAATAATCCAATCGCTGGGATAAAACAACCCAATCACTGGGTTAAAACAATCCAATCGCTGGGTTAAAACAACCCAATCGCTGGGTTAAAACAATCCAATCGCTGGGATAAAACAACCCAATCGCTGGGTTAAAACAACCCAATCGCTGGGTTAAAACAATCCAATCGCTGGGTTAAAACAACCCAATCGCTGGGTTAAAACAATCCAATCGCTGGGATAAAACAACCCAATCGCTGGGTTAAAACAATCCAATCCCTGGGTTAAAACAACCCAATCGCTGGGTTAAAACAATCCAATCGCTGGGATAAAACAACCCAATCGCTGGGTTAAAACAACCCAATCGCTGGGTTAAAATAATCCAATCGCTGGGATAAAACAAC
>CM042249.1:2425482-2477982 GCA_023566225.1 Romanogobio albipinnatus | reverse complement strand
AACGGGCTACACAATCGAAAAAAATAAAAATAAAAACATGCAGGTTGTCTTACCATACATCTCTCCACAAAACAAATATAATCCGATCATCAATTCCCGCGCAATATGCACATTTAACAGCGTTCACATCAACGAAAGCAAAAGATATGAGCTGCATTTTATGTATCAGTTAAAAGATCAAAGACCGCAATATGAGAGAGAGCGAACTAAGCTCTGCTAAGATCATTCGTTTTAATGAAGATGATTGTGTTTTTGAGCATCTAAGACTTACTTTCAGTTTGCGCGTTGGCTTGCTTTACTCATTTGCGGCGACGCGTGTTGCACCTTCTGAATTGGTTTGTTTGAGTAATCGGATTTTAAATCCGTCTCGAAAGAATCTCGGAAGGCATTTACTGGTCTGGTCTTTTCACAATCGGCTAGATATCTGGTCAGAGAAAACGAATGAAGTGAGCAGGTGTAAAAAGGCCATAACTCTCCCAGTATACTCTCCCAGCTGCATATACACGAAACACTGCACTACTGCTTGATTTGAAGGCTTTTTGCCCTGTTGATTACAATAAATAGGTCTAAAAAATTATGTTTAATGTGTTTGACTGGTCAGTACTGTTCATATTTACATTTAAAAAGCAGATATAAAAGTAACTTAAAAGTTACTTTCCCTAGTAACTAATTACTTTTGATATGCAGTAATTGGTAAAGTAATTCAATTACTTTTAAAAGAAGTAACTAGCAACTGTAACTAGTTACTAATTTTCAGTAACTTGCCCAACACTGGCCACTACAGAAATAAGGCCATGCGGAAATATGCAGTGCTAATTAATTGTGAAACAATGACCACAGAACAGCACAATTTTAAGTTCATGCATGCAGACCCATAGAAGGTCTTCTGGCGGTAAGGGCATTGCATAAAAGACCCCCAGAGTTAACACTAAGCCAGATATTTTCTCCCAGTGAAAACCCTCGAGCTGTGAGTGTGGAGGCTGTCCACTCACATTGTGCCTGTGTTGTCTGTCGAGCCTTCGGGGCATCGCCTGACGCGGCGGTCTGCGTTTCATAGCCTCGAGGAATCATATGCTGCCTTCTGTGGTGTGTTTGTCCATCGGTGTGACGGCACGACTGACTTTATCTTTGCATGCATCAGGTGTCAGAATCCAGGATTCCCAAGATCACGGGAAGCCTGATCCAATTTCAACTCCATTGCATTATTAAAGCAATGGGAAAATCATTTAGGCTCAGCTTTAATATATTGCATCAGTTAGAAATTGCTCTTCATGTGTGCAATCTCTGTCACTAAAAAAAGTCTTCATCCAGAAACCAACAGGAAAAGTCATGAGGGAACTCGTTGGTCTAAAGCTGTGGAAACTCAATATTTATGTCTTAAGACTATCCCTAACAAGGTTTAGCTGGTTAACACAGTCCCATTAACCCCTGCTAATGTAACTACACCATCAGTGCCTAAAAAGCTCTCTCTCAATGAGAATGAGAACATCTCGCTATAGCTCTTATAGACGTCCTCAATCTGTAAGCCTAACAGTTGACAATCAATGAGAAATTATGGCTCAAGCTGTAACCCTAATCAAAACCCAAACCTAAAATCAGATTATTTTTGGATAGGAATGTTGTTCCTTGACTTACGAGGATGCCAATCCATGAAGGTCTGGCTTGTTGAGTTGCCATGCCTGAGCAGATATCAGGGATAGAGCTGCCTCAATAAGAAGATTTGTAATTGAAGTGAGCAAGATATTCATGAACGCTAGTGCAAAAACAATGCAAAAATATAGCTACGAGCAGCAGTTAACGGGGTTCAAGCATTTTAAGGCCTTTTACCCCTTAAAGGTCCCGTTCTTCGTGTTTTTTTGAAGCTTTGATTGTGTTTACAGTGTGCAATATAACATGTGTTCATGTTTCGCGTGTAAAAAAAAAACAAATTTTTTTTGTGTTAATATTTTTAACACAATTTACTCATCTGTACACCGCTGTTTACACTGTCCTAAAAACGACTGATGACTTCCTTTATTCTATGAAATCCCTCCTTCAGAAATACGTAACGAGTTCTGATTGTGCCAGCGGTTCCTGTGTTGTGATTGGACAGCAGCTTAGCGAACGTGGAAAGGTCACGCCTCTTAACGGGAGATGTATGCGCTCAATGATCTCTACAGCGTCCCTGGGAAAGCCAAACAAAGGTGATTTGACTCCAGGATGAAAATAACAGCGTCTCGACGACATGGCGACAAACACACTCAAACGCAACACTTCCTTTTCTCCACGCAACACTTCCTCTTCTCCACGTGGGACAGCAACAAGACCACGCCCCCTTTTTCGCGTATTCTTGTGGGCGGAGGTTAGTCTGTTCTACTGTTCTACTGACGTCATTAATGAAGGAAGTACCAGGATGTAGTCCAAGCCGGCCGTTCGCTGTAGGCTTTGAAAGGGAACTTCTGTTAAATAAAATATCTCGCTTGGCATTGAACTTTGAGCTTTATAATTTTACAGGTATTATTTATGCTCTAACAGCAACATTACACACTAACTAAAGTTTGAACAATGGGATCACGAAGAACGGGACCTTTAACTGTCACTCCCCTTTTTGAGAATAATCATGAAAATGCACTATCCAAACTTAACCCTCTAGGCGCGAGACGGTCGAGTTTACTCGACAAGATTCGGCACTGAATAAAACGGCCGATTTTGTCAAATAGGGTGTAAAATTTTGTTCGACCTCCCCTCCACTAGATGGCAGACATGTCATACTTCATCCCCGACTCAAAAAAACGTCATGCTTCTAATTCAAGAATGACCTAAGACCTAAGTTTGGTCTTGTTTTAAAAAAGACACTCAGCAGATTATAGCATTTCAATTTATGAAAGTATGAAAAAGTTATGGAAGTTTAAATTTACTGTAAATGAAAAATACTGTAATAAACATTTTTATTTTATATAAAATATATATTTTTACAAAAAATGTTTTACTCTAAAATCACTATAAAATCAAAGCCATATGTCTAACCAAGTTGTGTTCCAAATTTGAAGTTGATATCACAAAAAATGAAGTCCCCATGAGATTGTGTTTAGGCGCTTTACCAAAAATAGCCACCGGGTGTCATCCACATCCCATTGATTGTTTTTTTGATGCATTTTCCTGTAAATTTCTGTCCAAATGTCACTTCCATCACAAAACTGTCACCAAATATGGAACCTTGAGACTCAGAGCTTTCCGACGAGATGTGTTTTGTCAAGATTTGAGAAGATTTTGATTATAAAGTAGTTATATAGTTGTAATATGAAACATGACGCCGCCCACTAGGGGGAGGAGCCCATTAGAAGAATTTAGAGTACTGTTTCCATGGTAACGCAACGTCTGATTTCAAAACGGTTTTCACAGGATGAATTTTGAGTTTGTAAGCTTTCGAATGATACCTAATTTATGATAATCACTAAAATATATGATACGAAAAAAAGGCGATCAAAAAAAGAGCGCCAGCGGGACGGTGACAGTTAAGGGGTTAAGCCCTTGCGTAATAAGATTATATGCTTTATTTAGCAAGCATGTATCCACTTAGATCATAGATGGAAACGACCATTTACAATTATATGGTTTTTAAAGCTTTTGTACAGTTCTAGCCCCACTTATGGGCAGATAAAACTTTGCATGCTTCTTTAGAATCATGTGCTGCATGTGCTCACCTAATGATGCAAAGTTTTCCTTCAGGAATGACAGGCTTTTGGGTAGACTTGGCCACGCCTGTTTTCTAAAGGACCCAGCTATAGCTATCCAAAGGCCAAAGTTCAAATTTTTTTGGGATAATTATTTACCTAGAGAGTCACGAGAATTGTGGTTTTATCGAGGTTGAGCCAAAAACCTAGGTTCAGTCAGGTCCACTTAAGTCTAAAACACTGTAGACAAACCTTTTAGTCAACTTTTTTATTGGCATATTTAGCAAAAATCGACATTTGGCAATATGGCTCTGTTCTAAATTCCCCATCCTTTTCATGAGCTCCATGAAAAGCCAAGACAGGGAACAGCAGCAGATTCTGGGGACAACCTCCCATTTTTTTTAACTGGGAGGGCAGTGTAAATCCCCCATTGAGAACAGAGCATGCATCAATGACCACATAATGACATTGATTAAGTTAAACACAGTTTAAGGAGGAGCTGGGGTGGAGGTGGATTTCAAATATGGGCGGGGTTGGAATTTTTCCAATCAGCTGATAGCGTGCGTGAAAAACGCGAAGGTGCCCCCCTCCCGATGGCCGACTTCTTTCGAATTTCTCACAGGCCTCTAGGGTTGTGAGTCAAACAGGCCCAGCGAGTTTCGCTCTGATCAGCTTCCGTTAACCTTGTCTGACAGCCACTCAAACTTCATTGGTCGCCGACAGTGTTTTTCATGATATGTGAATGTCCTCATAGGCAATCATGGCACATTGGACAAAGACACTACACCCCAATTCTCAAGTCAATCAGACTTAGGGTTGCGTAGTTATAGCCATTTTAATGTTTTTTTCTATGTTACAGCGCCACCAAGTGGCCAGTCGTCACGTCCTTTTTCACATGACCACAGAAAGAGCTCTTATGGTGCGTTCACACCGGACGTGATTCACGCGAGTGATTTACATGTTAAGTCAATGCAGAGACACGAAATGGCATTCTGCGGCGCGATTCGCACGAATGAGGCGGCGAGATTTGCGCGATTCGCGTGATTGAGGCGGCGCGAATGACGCGAATTGAGCGCTTTGAACGCGTTTTGAATCGCTCAAGTTGAAAAATCTGAACTCTGGCGGATATTTCGCGCCGCGTTAACCAATCACGAGCTTGCTCTAGTAGTGACGCATTTACAAGCGGAGGCAGAAATCCCAACAACAATGGAGGACAAGATAATCGTGGCCGTATGTGGATACCCGGAGCTGTATGATACATCATCCTATCACTACAGGAACAGGAATAAAAGGAATAAAGGAATAAAAAGGATCTTGCTTGGAAGAAAGTGAGTTATTGTGAGCCATTGTGAGCCAAGTGAGCCATTTCACAACGAGACTGGAGCAGAAAAAAAGAGCCAGAGCCAGCGGCAAATGTGAGAAGGACTAGCCGAGGAAAGGCGGGTCTCGCCGGGTAAACGAGCGCTGAATGTCACTGATCGCCTGGATCTCACAACTCCGAGAACGCCAGATAAAATGCTCAAATAGGCTCTTTTTATAAATTAACCACAGATTTGAGCTTTGAACAACTATATTATTGCCTGAAAAAGTCTTTAAACTACGTTTTGTCACACATTAATAGTAGTATTTTTTACAAAAAAGACGAGCTGGCTCATATAGGCTCATATAGGGCAGAAGCCCCTCACTTGACGCGAATTCGCGTCTGTTGTGTAGTTGTCACACGCGAATTTCACGCGCGAATGAAGCGAGTAAACTCAAAATGTTCAAGCGTCCACCTTCGCGCGATAAGCGCGAATTATTCGCGTGAATCGCGTCCGATCTGAACGCACCATTAAACATGTGTGATTTTGGTGAAAATACAGTATCTCATTCTGTTCACAAGTTATAGCCATTTTAGTAAAAGTGGCTCCTCCCACTTAGAATGTTTTGGCGGCCCTTTTTTTACTTTTTTTATAATTGAAAATCAGACTCCAGAAAATCTTTCCTCACTGGTTTGGTTCCGATCGGGCCAAAAAACATGGACTAGTTTGCAAAAGTAGGTTTTTTTAAAAAATCGCAAATACCTGAAAATTTTGCCAGAGCGACAATCGAATCCGTGGAGTGTATTTTGTCCGTCTTGAGCCAACGATTCCAACTGCTGTAGCACCCCCGTCAGGCCGATCGGGCCGCGCCTCTGTGACGTTGTAGGCGGTGTGAGTACTACCAGCCCTCCAAATTTCTCTATTTTCTCTACGACTTACGGTTTGATTTGCCCGGTCACTTTTAGGGGAGAATGCTGATCTTTTGAAAATCGAACAATTACAATAGAGTTTCAGCGCTACACACTTGAACCCCTAATAAACAGCTTATTCTAGCAGCATTAAGACATAATGCGAAGGAACAAAGGATGCAGAGGGAATGAGGAACTAAACTAGAAACATGTGGGACTAATCAGAAATCGGATAGTGATGATGGGAGAAACTAAGCTTTTTGAAACTTTGAATCAATAGTTTGGAAGCGCTCAAAATGCTAGTGACACCTGCTGGTCAAAACGGTGTAAACATGCATAAAAACACCTTTTACAAACCAATTGCAAATGTTTTATTGAAGCTATTAAAATGCAAATCATCTAATACCAGTAAATATGAAGTGTCTGTGTATTTAGTAGGACTTGGTTTTTTTATATAATGGAGAGCTTAGTTGACTATTAACTGCAACTCTTGCTTTTAATTATACAAATGTGTCATTAAATATGTCTACAAATTTATAAAACTGCTCCGAGATCAGGTATAAACCATATAGACACTAGTTCCTGGGTTCACAGAGATCATCACCCCTAGTGGCGAACCACTGAAATTTCGACTTTGACTTTGACATGACTTTGGCAGTTTGAAATCAATGTTTCCAATCAAATGATTCTCAAAGGTTTCAAAGTTTTTTCAAACGCCGCCTGGTCTTAATGTGCTATACACTGCAAACTATTTTTGGTTCCCCAAAGAACCATTCAGGGATCAGAACCATTTTTTTTCTCAGTGTGAAGAGCTTTTTAATAATCTAAAGAACCTTTTGTGCAGTGGAAAGACTCTACGCATGTTAAAGGTTCTTCATGGAACCATTGATGCCAAAAAAGAACCTTAATTTTTAAGAGTGGTTGAAATGACATTGACGTCCAGTGGAGGGGTTTCTCATCCACTCTCACTTCACTTAAAGGCGTAGTCCACTTCAGAGTTAAAATTTCCTGAAAATGTACTCACCCCCATGTCATTCAATATGTTCAGGTCTTTCTTTCTTCACTCGAAAGGAAATGAAGGTTTATGAGGAAAATATTCTAAATATTCTTTTTCTCTGTATAGTGGACGTCAAATTTAGGTCCAAATTGCAGTTTCAATGCAGCTTCACAGGGCACGATCCCAGCCGAGGAATAGGGGTCTTATCTAGTGAAACGATTGGTCATTTTCTAAAAAATATAAGAATGTAAATACTTTTTAACCACAAATGCTTGTGTTGCTTGTGGTGTTTGACTTATGGTGCATTCACACCAGAGGCAAATTAAGTATTAAGGGCGAGTGATATACATGTTAAGTCAATAAAAAGACAATCGGCGCAAATTGAGTGTTTGGGCGAAACGCGTGATTTTCGTGATTCACGTGAGTTGAAAAATCTGAACTTTTGGATATTCGCGCCGCATTACCCAATCAGGAGCTTGCTCTAGTAGTGCAGACTGATCTCATGAAATGGCGTATGTATGAACCGCCGATTCGTATGCCATTTTGGCGTGCTATCAAGACGCATAATCGCTTTTTAGCGTGTTTATCAACGCCATTTCATTCTATCCCCCTACACTGCCCCTACCCCTAAACCTACCCATCACACACACACACACACACACACACACACACACACACTGCCCCTACCCCTAAACCTACCCATCACAAGAAACATTCTGCATTTTTACATTTTCAAAAAAACATAATTTAGTATGCTTATAAATCCATTTACATTCACGCGGAATCACACGGCGTAGACATACACGCGGATAGCTCAAAATGCGTACAGATAACACGCCATTTGGCTTTAGAAAGTGGCGTGTATGTTTACGCAAAGTCATGATGTCATGTTGAGTAGTGGCAACAATGAGGACAAAATCATGTGTGGATACCCGGAGCTGTACGACACATCTTCATACTTTATAGAAACAGAATAAAAAGGATCTTGCTTGGAAGAAAGTGAGTGAGGAGGTCGGACAGTCTGGTGAGTCGTAAAAAACACTCTTTACTCAGTTTGAGCTCTACATATTGAGACTACAAGCTAGCTAAAGCCGGAAAAATTGAGCTTATTCACCGTATTTTAAAACAATCCATGTCAGACGTTTCACAACGAGACGAGCCGCTGGCAGAAGCCCCTCCCATGAGGCGAACTCACATCTGTTGTGAAGCGAATGAAGCGAGTAAACTCAAAATGTTCAAGTGTCCAAGTACGCGCAAATAAATCGAGTCGTGTCTGGTGTGAACGCACAGTTAGTCTTTACACTAAAAGAGTTAGTTCTCTGGTACTTTCGCATACGTCACGTGTGAGCTTTCTAAAGTGAAGCCAGATCAGAGCAAGACGAGCATTTGTGGTTAAAAAGTATATACATTCTTGGATTTTTAGAAAATGACCAATCCTTTTGCTTGATAAGACTCTTATTCCTTGACTGGGATCGTGTGATCGGCTCAACTTTGAAGCTCAACCATCCACTATCCTCAACATCCTCTTTGAATCTGCTTTGAAACTGCAATTTGGACCTGAATTTGAAGTCCACTATATGGAGAAAAACCCTGGAATGTCAAATTATCAGGACATTTTAGTTCTTCTTTAATAAGGGGAACAGCATCAGTGTGGTTGGTCCAGCATTGGAAGAGATTTATTCTGTGAGTTTGGAAACAAGCGTTTGCTCAAGCACCTGATGACCTCTGGGTAAGCAGCACCATCGTCTGCATGTTGGCAGTGGCACAGATGTTTTTTAAAAGCAATAGGTTTGCAATTAGCTGACGCGGCGAGACAGTTTTGCAAGCTGTCCTATTCTGGGATATGTGGGTGGATGGGCTGAAATGGGAATGGAACTATTGATCCGCCGGTTGAGAATGATGCACATGGACTATTTTTGGGGGGCAGAGGGGAATTCGCTGCCGTCCAGAACATTATGTTGCGTGACGTAGTCGAGCTCTTCAAAATCAACTCGATATTGGCAGCAAAGCAAAAAGCCTGCGACATCACATGACCTCTGCGCTTCATGAGCAGAAACACATTCCTCTTTGCACCGCTGGCGCTGATATGGGACGACCGAACACAACCCTGAGCCAGCAAACTGGACGGAGTCAGCTGAAGCTGTATTTAACTCCATCAAGCTATTTTTACTTCACTAACCTGTCAGCATAATTTGATCTATAATGACCTGTATCGGTATTGCTCCATACAGTCGGTTTGCACCTGATCGGCTGAGAGTTCGCGGGTTCATCCAATGGCGATCATGTAAACCAGCAGCAGTAAAAGCAGATGATTGCATGTGTTTGAATGCGATGGCCTGGAGCAAGCCTCAGGCTATCCCAGGAGTCTCTGCACTGCCAGCTCTCCACATGTGGCTGCTCACGCCAGACATTAAGCGGTTAATGCTGAACTAGTTTAGTGATATCACATGCAGGGTTATTGACCACATCCTCCTCCTCAGAGTGGATGGTTGAGCTTTTAGATGTGTATCTGCGCCTGTGTAAAAGCTTCTCTGTCTTAAACAAACATTGTGTAATCAGTCATGGGAATGCTCAAGCAATATGAATCACTTTGGAAATGAACACTTTCCACATTAGCGCTCCTGTCAGGCACAAATTACAGTGGAAAGCATGTCTGATGGGAAAAGGTTTGACTAAAGCATTGCTAGAAATTCATGAATTTTAAGGCCACGGGTTTCAGTAGTTGATTCCTGCAGTGTTGTGTATGCTGTGTCACTCAGATCGAGGGGTTTTTAATACGGACAAAAAGAGTCCGGAGAGACAAGAGCGGTCGACAGGAGCGCTGGGACTTTACCGCTGCTGTATTAAAGGGGCTCTTTTCTCAATTTCTAACTGTAATGTTGCTGTTTGAGCATGAAACACCTCTGTAAAGTCCCTCCAGCGGGTGTTCTTCTCTATATCAGTGTCAGTGTTTCTGAACTCCTCCATTGTAGTCTTGAGTTTTCTTCCGGGACCCGACACATCACAATATTCCTCATTATAATAATGCATAGGCTGGATAAAGGGGCGGGGCCTGGTTGAGTTAGTTAGTCATGTGTTGTAGAGCCAGAAAACAACATCAAGACTCTGTGAAAGGGAATAATACAGTAGGTCCCCTTTAAAGAGCATTGTAAAGCTCAGGTCCTCACAGAATCTACATCCATCCATTCAACTCTGGCATTTTTAGCCCAATCTGCAGTTGTGTCATGAATACTGGGTTGTTTTCGTCTTAGATTAGATTAGATTAGATTCAAGTTTATTGTCATTACACATGTACAAGTACAATGCAACGAAATGAGTTTGGAGCAAGCCTCCGAGCCGCAGCTATTTAAAGCGCCGCCACACGCTCTCCAGAAGTGTCTTACAACGGCAAGTGAAATTCTACTGGTTATACTGTTGTAGGCAACCAGTCACAATTTGAAGAAAAGTTTTAGTTTTTCATGAGACTTTGCGACTTCCTACTTTTTTCCATATATTAAGGAGTGGAAATGTCTAATAAGTCAAATAAGTGTTCCTATGCCACCACCTACTGGTTATAGTGGGTTTTTGTTTTGTTTTTTGCCATGAAGTGGCCAGCACCTTTAAACCTTTAGTTTTACAAATCATCACAATAAATATAATATTAAAATTGGATAATATTTAGAGCTTTGAAGTGCTGTAAAAAGTGTGAAACACTTGAAAAGTGCTTGAATTTCACTCTCAAAAGGTTGTACGGTTCGTAGTCTGAGTCAAGTCTGAGATGAATCATGTAATAAAAAAACAAGAAAAAACATTTGACTATTCCTTCCACCATACCATGGGATGTTACTACATTAAATCCATGGTGAATGTTTATGATTTGTGGACTGAAACCCCTGAATGTTTCAGATGTTTCTCCTGGTCTCCGCGGATTAGCTCTGATCTGATATCTGTGGTTTATCTTAACAACCCAATTGCTGGGTTGTCCATTTTCAACCCATTTTCAACCCAACTTTGGTTGTTTTTAACCCAGCAGTTTATGGAGTGTATGCAAAAACGCATAGAAAAACAAGAAGCTCACAAGAGATAAAGTATGTTTATTGTATAAAGTATGTTGCATACACTCCATAAACTGCTGGGTTAAAAACAACCAAAGTTGGGTTGAAAATGGACAAACCCAGCAATTGGGTTGTTTTAACCCAGCGGTTGGTTTAAATATTTGGTTTAAACAACCCAATCTCTGGGTTAAAACAACCCAATTGTACTGGTGCAACCACCGCAGTGCCCAACTGATAAGAGCTGCCATTTCTGTTACATATGAGAAACATCGGACGGCAAACGAAAGCGGAACGGAACCGTGCTACTCGTTTGAGCTGTGCTGCGCGGACCGTTTCTCAGCTCGGAGCAATAATAGACATCGCAGCACGAGCTCTCACACACGGGCCGATCTCGATCACGTGACACCGTTACTAAACAGCGCTGGGAGATCCAGTGAGAACGTATTTGAGTTCACCTCAGTATTAATAACATCGCTATTGCGAGACCTAGAGGAAGCCTTCGGTGCAGAACCCTCTGTTATAAACCACAGATATCAGATCAGAGCTGATCCGCGGAGACCAGGAGAAACATCTGAAACATTCAGGGGTTTCAGTCCACAAATCATAAACATTCACCATGGATTTAATGTAGCAACACCCCATGGTATTGTGGAAGAAATAGTCAAATTTTTTATTACATTATTCATCTCAGGGTTCGTACAACCTTTTGAGAGGGAAATTCAAGCACTTTTCAAGTGTTTCACACTTTTTCCAGCACTTCAAAGCTCTAAATATTATCCAATTGATGTGTGATGATTTGTAAAACTAAAGGTTTAAAGGTGCTGGCCACTTCATGGCAAAAAACAAAACAAAAACCCACTATAACCAGTAGGTGGTGGCATAGGAGCACTTATTTGACTTATTAGACATTTCCACTCCTTAATATATGGAAAAAAGTAGGAAGTCACAAAGTCTCATGAAAAACTAAAACTTTTCTTCAAATTGTGACTGGATTACACAGAAAACAAGTAAAGAGTGTTCCCTTTAGTTCAGTATGATACTATAGAAGAACAATAGTGTATTTAATAAGAGTAGAATATTACAATTTCCCTTATAAAAATGAGGTTTTTGCTCATTACCGTTGTTAATAAAAGTAAATTTTTTTCTGCATAACAATTCAAACTCAGCGCTTCACTGTTAAATTTCCAATACACGAACATGTACTATTATTAGTGACTGCACTTATTAACAAAACAATGCAAAACAATAGATAAATCATAGATAAATGATACTTATGATAAATGTTCCTCCAGTGCTGGTGCCACTGCTCTCAGATGTTAGTCTGGAGCCCTGTATTATCAAACTATTTATTTGTAATACAGCGGAAATTAGTAGATTTGGTAAGCATGTTGATTTACGGTGTGCGCCCCTACATTTTCTGGTTGTGCCCCTAACATTTTCAGTTGGGGGCCACTGTGCTCCTGGTCTGGAGCCCTGTATAACACAGGTATCCATTCCTTTTACTTGATAAATAAATTGTTTAATTACTGTTTATACATGCTAGTTTCCATGAAAGAGTTCAAGATAAATCTTTTCATTACTGGAGCTGCCAGTTTAAAACTATGCAGAAGCGGCAGCCCTTCCGGCGCATTCAGTGTCCGAATTCACTCACTGGTTTTTATTCACTCCCTCAAGTGGGCTATATTAGTGGAGTAATGTTGGGAATTGGGAATGAGTGTTTAGGGAGCGATATCAGACACAGCCCTTGATTTAGCCGCCTTATTCTTATCGTAAGTGCTTAGCTGTACAGTCCGTTATCTTGCTTTATATTGCAAACAGGTATTTGATATCATATTATTTTAATGTATCACACACACACACTGGTTTGTAGCGCAAATAGTTTTACGCAGGGCCGTGCACAGACATTTTGAGGGGCAGTGGCCCAAACCAAAAAAAGGGGCACTGGGGTGGGGTGGCATTGGGGGCGAGGATTGGGTGCTTGTCCATACAAATGATCCATCTTACTCTTACTAGTCAGTCAAAACAGTTTTGATCTAATTTTGTGTCCATCGAAAATAGTGATATATGACATTGTATTATGTTGAATGTCAAAGTTTTTGTGTCTATTTGTTAATGAAAGATTTGTGGATACAATGTTTTTGGCTTTGTGGAGTAAATGTTATAGCTTTTTTTTGAAGAAAAAAGATAAAATTAGACTATTGGGGTAAGATGACCCAGCCATATTTGGCACAGAAGGCCCCAAGTGGCATGTTGTTACTGGTGTTATTGTTTTTAAATGTAATACTTATTGTAATTAACGGGGCTATTATTTAATATTTTCATGAATTAGATCAGGCATCTTCACTTTCATTAAAACCTATAGGTTAATTGAGTGATTTCTATCATGACAAAATCTATGTTATTTTTTTTTTTTACTATGACATATCTTCAATTAAAATATGGGCAATTAAATAAGTAAATATTTATATGCTTGTACATAAGTCATAAAAAATTATCTTTTACTGGGATTCAGATTTTTTCTGTTATCAGTTATGCAATTATTCTACTAGTAGAATATTTTTAGTATTTTACATTATGACACGGAAGATATATAGCCTAAATAGATATAAGAATTATATCAAAAGTAATTTATACATTCTGTAACATTCTTAATGGGTTATTATATGAAATTAGGCCTATATATATATTCCATAAAGTGTGCCATCAACAGCAAAGTTGGTGTTATTTATATTAGATCAGTTCGGGTAAAAAAACTTGATTAGACAAGAATTATAATTCTCTTCCAAGAACGTGTATTTTGTACAAGTTGTTAGCACTATTATAAGGAGCAAAATAATACAGAGAGAAATACAAAAACAAACTACCAAATGACTAATTCAGCGGATTGTAATGCATACTGTAAATGCGACGACATTCTGGAACTGTCGTCTCCGCTTTCCAGATTTCCTCGCACAGACTCTGAGTGACGCTGGGGAGCGAGCGGGAAACACAGGAGTGGATTCGCGGAATTGGTGGATCTTTAGCGGAGGGAAAACAGTAGGGCTCTAATCAACCAAAGAAAATCTTGGTCGACTGAAGTCCTGAAATTTTCGACTAAAAATCGACTAAAAATTACGTTAGGAAAAAAAACTTTAAATTAATTAGCTGCACAAAGAAGCGCAGTACTTGGTAGCCTTGTTGTCTGCCTAAATGAATTATAAATAAGTTTGCAGTATATTAAATCGTTTTTGAGCTGATTATTTTGCACTGAATGAGTCTGACACACAAGTCTTTCGGCTCTGACAGCATCACGTGCACCATCATAGCCTATGATTTCCCAAAATATAGTACTGTGTTGTCAACTAGTGATATCATCACAAAAACTTTTGAGGAATATGCAACATAATTTAGACAACTGTTTTTGTCATATGTATTATAATAACTGACAGACACGATCATTTCAGCCGCTCTGTGCAGCGCAAACATAGGATCAGCTCAGCTGAGACACGAATAGACTATTAACTTAAAGCTTTTACTCTTAAACACAAAAGGCACGTCCACTTTAATAAAAAAGGAATATTTATTAAACAAGCCAGATCAAGAGCAGAAAAAACGCTCACAATTAAATAAATAATATACAGCAAACTAGCCTTCTTCAATCTGTCTCTCTTCTCCAGTGGGTTGGGCTAATCCAAAAGAAGTGGAAACAAAGGGTGTGTTCTGAAGACAGACTGTTACCTGTGAAACAGGGCTGCTCTGAAAACACCCCCATTAGCAATCAGTGCTCTCCACCTGATGAAATTAACGAATCAAAACCGACAGTACAGATCCACTTTTGCGGCTCGACTGAAGCGTGGTGTTGTGACGCTTCCCCTCATGTGTATGTTGATGGGCGTTCCTCAAGTTTACCACTATGGGCGTGCATTTGAGCCAGCGGGGAATGAAAAACAAAGGACCAGCGAGAGACTTCTCTTCACCAGTGGGTTGGGCTAATCCAAAAGAAGTGAGAACAAGGGGGGACTGTTACCTGTGAAACAGGGCTGCTATGAAAACACCCCCATTAGCAATTAGTGCTCTCCACCTGATCAAATGAATGCGGCGCGGCAAAACTGATGAAATGAACGCGGCAAAAAATCGAGCCAGAACGTATCGACTAATAAATCGACTGGGAGATTACAGCCCTAGAAAACAGAACTCTTTTAGCGGGGATGAGTAGCGGCCATAGACTGCGAGAGGGGCACCTCAGCTGATGAGGGCAGAGGGGCAGTGGCTCTAGCCACCGGGACACCCCCCTGTGCACGGCCCTGGTTTTACGGTTCTTCTAGTTATTCACCTATAGCGTAAGTCAAAGAAACGTAAGTCTGGGGTTTCTCTGATGCTTTGATGCATCAGGAGCGTGTCTGCACCGCCCTCCCCCTTGTTGAAATGACAATGACATGCTTTTTAATCAGGCACGGTGTAAAATGTCCATGTGAATTGCTGTCATCAAAGCCGGCCGGGCAGTCCATTAGCATGGCAGAAAGAAGATTGTCTCTAAAATGGAGTCATTAGTTACGCAAACCCCAGGACCGACTGCTTGTTTGGATGAATCGGTTGGATCTACCTGCTGTCCCGATGACGGCCTTACCCCCAGTGAAGCGGGAGGAACATTGTGACGCCAGCGGCTCGTTCTCCTGCCTGACGTCGGGCTGAATGGAGCCAGTTATGGCAGAAATTACGGCCGAGGAGAGGGGCTAATAACTGTTATTAACCCCGCGTGGACGTGGCCACGGAGAGCGCGGCACGATAACGAGGGCCCGCTGTCAGAGTTCTGAGGTGCGACGTGGAGCCGCTCTCGCCCCCTAGGAGAAGCTAACTTATTAAAATAATGAATTAGCCCACCAGATTACTGGAGCCTGCGGCAAAGGCAATTATCCCTCTCCAAATCCCCGACCGGGGCTCCCCGACGCTGCCATAAAACAAGCGCTCGCAAAGAGCGGCAACAGAAAGGCCCTTTCCAATGAAAAGGCTGTTAATTAGGATCTCTCCCACTGCGGGCGGCCCTTTACTGCCGCCACAACACGAGCCCGCGATGAAGAAGACAAGCCGTCTGAAACTGTGGGGAAGCGGCGGACAGAAATGATGCGGGAATATCAAAAAGCACTGAGATGAAACTGTAGAGGTGATTGAGCGGCTCCGGTGACAAGAACTATTGACTTTGTGTGGCGGTGTCATGTCTTCAGAAGACGGGATCAGATCTCGCGTCCCACAATGACATTTACTGTCTGTGTGTGTGTGTGTGTTTGTGATTAATGAGGACACAAGTTTGTATAATGACACGGGTATTACTACGTAAACATGACATATGAGTTCATTTCATATGTCCTCATATTTAAAATAGCTTTATAAAAATACTAAACAATGTTTTATTAAAAATTAAAAAATGCTTCCTGTGATGGGTAGGTTTAGTGGTAGTGTGTTTGTGTGCGTGTGTGTGTGAGTGAGTGTGAGTGTGTGTGAGGGGTAGTGTGTTTGTGTGCGTGTGTGTGTGAGTGTGTGTGATGGGTAGTGTGTTTGTGTGCGTGTGTGTGTGAGTGAGTGTGAGTGTGTGTGAGGGGTAGTTTGTTTGTGTGCATGTGTGTGTGTGAGTGTGTGTGATGGGTAGGTTTAGGGGTACGGTTAGTGTGTGTGTGTGTGTGTGTGTGTGTGTGTGTGTGTGTGTGTGTGTGTGTGTGTGTGTGTGTGTGTGTGTGTGTGTGTGTGTGTGTGTGTGTGTGTGATGGGTAGGTTTAGGGGTAGGGGGATAGAATGTACAGTTTGTAGTATAAAAACCATTACACCTATGGAATGTCCCCACCTAGATAGCAAAACAAACCTGTGTGTGTGTGTGTGTGTGTGTGTGTGTGTGTGTGTGTGTGTGTGTGTGTGTGTGTGTGTGTGTGTGTGTGTGTGTGTGTGTGTGTGTGTGTGTGTGTGTGTGTGTGTGTGTGTGTGTGTGTGTGTGTGTGTGTGTGTGGCCCACTGAGAGTCATCAATACATATCCCAAATCTCAGCCCACCATCATAAGATCATAAATGAGATTCTCCGTAGTGTCGTGTTTTGCAGGTGAAGGTCTATAGAAGGACAGCACCATAATAACAATCATAACAACAACAATACGATTCTAAATAAATAATAATGAAGCTAACTATAATTGTGCTCAGTTTAAAAGAAAGCCCAGACATACCTGTAAAGACACACTTAAGGCATGTTTACATGTCAAATACGTACATACGTGCACAGAATGTGCATATTTACACGGGTCAGATTGTGATGTATTGAACGCCGAATAGCTGATGTCAACAGCACAGCATCACTGATCTCTGAACAGCTGCAATCACGCCACACTGACACTAATACCGTTACATCAGCGCCACACAAACGCACTGAACGAATCCATCGAGCTCAGAGTGTCTCAGGCTGCCCGTGAAGCACAATCAAATGGCCCTCCGACCCCCTGCTATTCATCACTTTTACACATTAGCCAGACATGGGCGGGAATATTAAGGAGTTCCTTCACCGCAAACTTCCACAGCGGAGGATCAGCATGGGAACATCCATTTTAATCAGCAGGGAGATTCACTTCTGTGTGTTTAACACTCTGCGAACTCTCTGCTCAACGCTCCTGAATATCTTAGCGCTTCCTCCTGATGGCCCGCTGCAGATGTGTTCTCTCAACGCTGCCTTCTTCACTAACCACACGCGTGTGCCAACACTTCCATGGTCAAGTGCTCCTGCGATGTGGCTAAAGAAAAGTCAAGAGGTGTGTGTGTGTAGGGTTGGGCTGATGATGCTGGCTTCAGCGCAAAACACTGCATTTTTTCAAGCATTTTAACACTTTAACTTAAAGTCCAAACAAGGTTGTTTTGCTTGACTCATGTATGACTGGTGCAACACAATTAAAATTGTGTGTGTGTGTGTGTGTGTGTGTGTGTGTGAGTGAGTGTGTCTGTGTGTCTGTGTGTTTGTGTGTGTGTGTGTGTGTGTGCGTATGTATGAGTGAGTGTGTCTGTGTTTGTGTGTGTGTGTTTGTGTATGTGTGTGTGTGTGTGTGTGTGTGAGTGAGTGAGTGAATGTGTCAGTGTGTGTATGAGTGAGTGAGTGTGATGTGTGTTGGTGTGTGTGTGTGTGTGTGTGTGTGTGTGTGTGTGTGTGTGTGTGTGTGTGTGTGTGTGTGTGTGTGTGTGTGTGTGTGTGTGAGAGAGAGAGTGTGCGCGCGCGCGCGTGTGTGTGTGTGTGTGTGTTTGTGTGTATGTGTGTGTGTGTGTTTGTGTGTGTGTGTGTGTGTGTGTGTGTGTGCGTATGAGTGAGTGAGTGTGTCTGTGTGTCTGTGTGTTTGTGTGTGTGTGTGTGTGTGTGCGTATGAGTGAGTGAGTGTGTCTGTGTGTCTGCGTGTTTGTGTGTGTGTGTGTGTGTGTGTGTGTGCGTATGAGTGAGTGAGTGTGTCTGTGTGTCTGTGTGTTTGTGTGTGTGTGTGTGTGTGTGTGTGTGCGTATGAGTGAGTGAGTGTGTCTGTGTGTCTGCGTGTTTGTGTGTGTGTGTGTGTTAAATTACAAATAAAATGTATTTCATAATTAAACTTCCCTCCGCTGAAAAAAAGGTGGGATTTTTAAAAAAAAAAATTGTATTCTCAAAAAAAAAGTTAAAATAATTACAAAGAAACGGCGAGTAATACGGTGAAATATATATTTTTTGAAATATGAAATTTGGAAGCAGAAAGACAACAAAATCACACAAAACTACATTTAAAAAAAACTTTTACTAAAATTTAAATAAAAGCAGAAAATATCAAAATAAAAACATTCAAAATATAAATAAAAACTATAATAGTATCTCAATGATGCTATAATAACACTATGACCGACTACATCTTTTCCTCAAGCCTTGTCTTCTTTCCTCGAGTCGTGTTATTTGGCGTATATATATTACACACGCATATCTTCACACATCTCTGTCTCACTGCATGTTTTCAACCAAATGAGAAAAAGGAACTGCAGCAATTTAACAGATGACATTTTAATCAATAATAAACCATATCTCTTATAATCACTAATATCTTCATCAGCATGAACATGTGTGTGTGTAAATCTGAGCAGCATTAACAGCAAGCACAATTTTTTTTTAAATATCTGATTAAAGTTAATAAACGACATTGTTTGGTGAGGAAATGATGCAAATCAGTTAAATGAGGTAAATTCTCAGAGTAGACATGCATGAGCTGCCATCGCATCAATCTCAATCGCCATCATAGACACGCAAATTGAAAACTAAAGAAAGTCATTTTGTGCCCAATGGAAGTTTTCCCGAATAAAATTTGCCTGCCATTAAGAAGTAAATTAAGTGCTGGACCGTTGCTTTGAGACTCATATAAACCCCCACACACACTTTAAATGTGCGATGTTGTGATCATGTGTACAGTCTTGCATTGGAGGTGAATTTGCTATGAATGAACATCGCCTGCTGAGTTTTGAGCTGGTTGTGATCCAGTCAGTAGAATCTGTTCTTTAACCCTTAAACGCATACCTCGGGTCTTAACCCTCCTCCTCATTCATTTTGCAAAAGTTAGACATCAACCTTCTTAGTATTTGTGGCGAGCAGCGAGGCCGAGGGACCGTGAGGGCGGGACGAGGCGGCACTCATCAGGGAGGATGAGCGCCAGCTGCGCGCCGCAGCGATCTCGGCTCTCGCGGAGGAGTGAGGGAGTATAAAGGAGGAGCGACGACAGTGAGGGACGAGAGAGGACCAGGCCTGGATTTTGTGTTGTGTTTTATTTACGTTTTGTTATGTGTACGCTGCAGTCGACCGTGAGGGGCTGCAGATTTTTATTTTCATTTTGTGTTTTGTTTGTATGTAGGCGGCAGTCGACCGCGAGGGGCTGTCGCCGCCATTTTATTTTGATTAAACATTTTGAACGTTCGCCGGTACCCGCCTCCTTCTTCCCGTACGAACAAGATTTACTACAGTATTCCTCAATCAATCCATTTTAAACAATATAACAAGAAAAAAATAATACAATTATAGTGAATGCCTTATTTCCACTAGTTTTTAGTAAAAAATTGTATAGGGTCGCTAACGACCCGAGGTGTGTAAGAGTGCGTTCACACTTGTAATTTGTGTCGTTTGGTTCGTTTGGTTCGTTTGGTCTGGACCAAAGAACAAAAACAAAACATATAGTCCTGGTCCGCTTAGCGTTCACACTGGCATTTTTAACAGCGAAGCTAAAGTTACCGAACCACAGGCATAGAGATACGGTCACAACCTGATTGGTCGGCTTTTATGACGTATATTTCGCGACGGAGCTGCTCACCGAACACTCAGAACGATGCTGTGTGCTGATTAAACGCCATCATGTTATGCGTGTACATATGGTTTTATTTTTACCAGCGGAGAACTCACGAAGAGCTCATCAAATGTTCAACACTTTCAGAACAGCAGCAGGATGGACGAAGTGAAGGCCCTGAGGGCCAAGGTGGAGCCACAGATACACATGACCAAGGTGGAGATGTGGTCTTGGCAGACCAGGGTGGCGACTGTGAGAGTGAGGACAATGGAGGAGCCGGAGGAAAGGAGGAGTCCTGTGGAGCCAGAAGGGTGGAGGCACAGCTGATGAATGGGAAGTCCGAGGCAGAGCCAGAGGTACAAGCGATCGCTTACCAGGCCTGAGGGATGATAGACTATGGTGGAACCGAGGGTGCTTTGAGCCAAGGTGGAGCCAATGGATCGAAAGGCCGGAGCTCAGAGGCTTGAGGTGAAGCTGAGGGATCCACAGACTAAGATGGAGCTGATGGCTGGGAAGCCCCAAACGGACCCGAGCAGCTGGGTTGAACCACAGAAGGAGCAGCCTGAGGGGCTGAAGGGAGATGGCGGAGGCAAGGCCAAATAACTGCATGGCTATGGCAGAAGAAGATGGGGAGACCATCCACAACGCAGGAGACTTGCACGACCTGGGGCTGGGCTGAACCAGCAGAGACTGAGACGACTTGGAACCTCAGCTACAGGAGTGTGAGCGGAGCTCAAATCCACCCCCTCGTACTCCACTTATAAGCCCACTGCAATGGGAGTGTGAGCAGGGCTACAATTCATTCCCTTGAACTCCAACAATATACTCTCTATGATGAAATTGGCCTCTGGCAAACACTCTTTGTGGCGGGTTTGGGCTCCGAGTCTGCGGTGGGCTCAGGCTTAGACCACGGGCTTGGCTGAAGGCTGGCTGGGCTCTGGGTCTGGAGTGAGGCTGGGGCCTATCTCCACTCCACATACACTGGAAAGCTCTCTCGAGGACCTTCCACAGGCAGGTGTGCCTTTGACTGAAGAATATGCAGAGCGAGCAGTCGGGATAGGGAGTGAGGCATGCCAGATCGAGAAAATCCCTTGTTTGATCCTCAAGGGAGCAATCAACCTGCTCTAGCAGGAACAGGCAGACAGTGGGGATATCCATTTTTTATTTCCCTTTTGTATCCTTTCTGGGTCTTGCATTCTGTAACAAGTGGTTCTGTGAAGCGAGATCTAAGATTATCAATTCAAATAAACTTTAATAAAAACAAAACCACCATAAACATTAGCGCAAGACACAGAACTGAGGAAACTGAAGCCTTAAATATCCATGGATGATATTTAAAGAAACAGGGAACAGGTGTGTAACTAATCAGGAACCACAACAACTAATAATGAACGAGAACTCAGGCAAATGGTGACGATGAAAACTATGAAAACAAAACGAAACAGAACAAGACAAGAACGTGACACACTATATTTGCCAAAAGTATTGGGACGCCCCTCCAACTCATTGAGTTCAGGTGTTCAATCCCTTCATGGCCACAGGTGTATAAATCAAGCACTAGGCGTGCAGACGCTTCTACACACATCAGTGAGAGAATGGGCCGCTCTCAGGAGCTCAGAGAACTCAAGCGTGGGGCCGTGATCGGTGGACACCTGTGCAATAAGTCCATTCGTGACATTTCCTCACTACTAAATATTCCACGCTCAACTGTTTGTGGGATTATGACAAAGGTGAAGCGATTGTGAACAACAGCAACTCAGTCACGAAGTGGTAGACCACGTAAAATCAGTCAAGAGCTCCAGACCTCCAAACTTCTGTGGCCTTCAGATGAGCTCAAGAACAGTGTGTAGAGCTTCATGGAATGGGTTTCCATGGCCGAGCAGCTCATCCAAGCCTTACATCACCAAGTGCAATGCAAAGCGTGGGATGCAGTGGGGTAAAGCACGCCGCCACTGGACTCTAGAGCAGTGGAGACACGTTCCCTGAGTGACCAATCACGCTTCTCTGTCTGACAATCAGTGATGCACCGATCATGATTTTACATGGCCGATTCCGATACCGATTTCCGTTTTTTTTTTTTTTTTTTTATTTGAAGAATGAAAGTATACATGAACAAGATGTTTATTTGGTATTTAACAGGCCAAATTGGCTTTTGGCCAAAACGGGAAATTGAATTGGGTTGAACTTATGTGAAATTAAAGGCAACAGCTGCATATTCTGCAATCCAAACAAAGATGTTACTTAAATCAGCATTTGATTTTAAACTCAGTGTAAAGAAAAAAAGTGTTTACCAGTGAAATGAAATAAAACCAAAGTATATAATTTTTCCAAATTGTTAAATCAAATAATGTTTAGTACAACGAAAAAAACTAAAATGCTACAGCAGGTGCTTTTTAAATCAAATTAAGTCATTGTAATTTTAAGGTAAAATAAAATGATCATCCTATACAGAACTGATAGTATTTCATTTCAAACGTGCATGCATGTTCTTCTTTAAAAAAAGAAGTATTTCGGCTTTGTCACAAGTTCGTCTGTTTCGTTCTCATCCGATCCAACACGTGAGAAGCTGAGCTGAACAAACGCTCACTATCTACGCTTGTGCAGGGCGCGGAGAGGTAAGCTCGCGCAACTTCAGCTCGCGCAGGAAAGCGGCTCTTCATTTCCTTCAGCGTATCTCGTCTCTTCCCTCAGTTCCCCAGTTTCCATTTGTAACACACAAGTGACATGTTCGCGAATGATTGCGATATAGGCGTATGTGCACGTGGGCGCACTTCCGGAAAAATCGGCAGAAAAATACAAAGAAAACCGTCCGGTTGCCAATCGCGCGCTAGAAGCAAAAACCGGTGCATCCCTACTGCCAATCCCATGGACGAGTCTGGGTTTGGCGGTTGCCAGGAGTACAGGACTTGGCTGACTACATTGTGCCAAGAGTACAGTTTGGTCAAGGGGGGATTATGGGTTGGGGTTGTTTTTCAGGGGTTGGCCCCTTAGTTCCAGTGAAAGGAACTCTTAATGCTTCACCAAGACATTTTGGACAATTTCATGCTCCCAACTTTGTGGGAACAGTTTGGGGACGGCCCCTTCCTGTCCCAACATGACTGACCAGTGCACAAAGCGTCGCTCCATAAAGACATGGATGAGCGAGTTTGGTGTGGAGGAACTTGACTGGCCTGCGTAGCGTGCGTGTGTGTGTGTGTGCGTGTGTGTGTGTGTGAGGTAAAAAAGTGCACAGCCATCATTCATGCTAGTGGGTCAACTTTAGTTTAGTGAGCAGAGCGAGACAGTGAAGGTCACACTCAGACTCTAGTCTCTCTCTCTCTCTCTCTCTCTCTCTCTCTCTCTCTCTCTCTCTCTCTGTCTGTCTCTCTGCTCTTTCCATCAATCTCTATAAAAGGATATTTTCCTCTGCCATCATGCATTGTTGTTTTCTTAACTGAGATATCTTTGTTGTGTTGTTTTGAGTTGCATTGTCTTCCTGTACTTTCTGTTGTATGTGTTGTATCTATATCATGTACTTTCAGACTTTCTGGATTTCTGACTATTTGTCTGGGAGTTTAATAAATTAACCTCCTTTTTTACATTTGACTTTCTCTCTGTCCTATTGCTTTTGGGACATTTGAACATTTTGTACCCTCAAAACATATGAAAACCACTTCATGTTTATCTGTCTCTCAGCTTCTGGCTTCTTAAATACAGCGAGTTTGAGTGATATGAAGATGCTGAGCTGACCATTTTTATTTGACTTATGATCAATTTTGATCTTCAGCTTAACTATTCCTTAAATAAAGTGGACAGCAATAAAGATGGTGTCAAAAGCCAGTGTAATAAAGTGTCATTTCTCTGGCGTTGGATGATGGTCCCTCAAGCAGCTTTTTGTTGAGGAGCGTCACTGATAGTAGATATCGCTGATCAATAAAAGGTGCTCGCTGCACTCTTTCTCCTCAGGCCATCATCCTGTGTGGATCTGAGTACATGCATGCGTCTGGAGGAGGTACTGTGGGCAGCCTCGGACCCCTTTATCAATCAGGATTTTTAATTATACACATCCCAGCTGACAGCTAGATTAGAAAGCAATCGACGTTATCGGCCACCAAATCTAATTACTGTTTATTGACAGATAAGAACGCGCTCCTTTCACTTTCCCAAATGAGATAAACTTCCTTTTAGCCGCTTCTTGGTGTGAAGAGGGTCCGACGCGCTTACTGTTCATGAAAGACTTTCTAATGACCTGCGTGTTATTATGGGATTAACAGTTTTGGTGTCAGATGTGTGCGGTATTAACACAGACGCAGTAGCCTACTAGTGGATGAGGGATTTCATTGGCCGATACTAGAGAGCTGTAATGTCTAGTGTTTTGGTTTTGTTTCATGTTCTTATTTTGTCATGTTCACTGTCATGTGTCCAGGTTTGCCATGTGATTCCCTTGTCCTCATGTGTTATGTTCTCATTGGTTGTTTTTGTCATGTGTTCTCAATTCAGTTCTGTCATTGGTTCATTGTCTTGATTGTTCACAGGCTCAAGTCGGCTCAAGTCTGTTCAAGTCGGTTCAAGTCTGTTCAAGTCGGTTCAAGTCGGTTCAAGTCGGCTCAAGTCGGTTCAAGTCTGTTCAAGTCTCTTCAAGTCGGTTCAAGTCGGTTCAAGTCAGTTCAAGTCGGTTCAAGTCGGCTCAAGTCAGTTCAAGTCGGTTCAAGTCGGCTCAAGTCGGTTCAAGTCTGTTCAAGTCTCTTCAAGTCAGTTCAAGTCGGTTCAAGTCGGCTCAAGTCGGCTCAAGTCGGTTCAAGTCTGTTCAAGTCTCTTCAAGTCAGTTCAAGTCGGTTCAAGTCGGCTCAAGTCGGCTCAAGTCAAGACTGTTCAAGTCTGTTCAAGTCTGTTCAAGTCGGCTCAAGTCGGCTCAAGTCGGCTCAAGTCAAGTATTTTCAAGTCTGTTTAAGTCTGTTCAAGTCGGTTCAAGTCAAGTCTGTACAAGTCGGTTCAAGTCTGTTCAAGTCTGTTCAAGTCTGTTCAAGTCGGTTCAAGTCAAGTCTGTACAAGTCGGTTCAAGTCTGTTCAAGTCTGTTCAAGTCAGTTCAAGACGGTTCGGTTCAAGTCCATTCAAGTCAAGTCGGTTCAAGTCAAGTCTGTTCAAGTCAAGCCTGTTCAAGTCAAGCCGGTTCAAGTCAAGCCGGTTCAAGTCAAGCCGGTTCAAGTCAAGTCTGTTCAAGTCAAGTCTGTTCAAGTCTGTTCAAGTCTGTTCAAGTCAAGTCGGTTCAAGTCAAGTCTGGTCAAGTCTGTTCAAGTCAAGCCTGTTCAAGTCAAGCCGGTTCAAGTCAAGCCGGTTCAAGTCAAGCCGGTTCAAGTCAAGTCTGTTCAAGTAAAGTCTGTTCAAGTCAAGTCTGGTCAAGTCAAGTCGGTTCAAGTCAAGCCGGTTCAAGTCAAGTCTGGTCAAGCCTGTTCAAGTCAAGCCTGTTCAAGTCAAGCCGGTTCAAGTCAAACCGGTTCAAGTCAAGTCGGTTCAAGTCGGTTCAAGTCAAGTCGGTTTAAGTCTAGCCCTTGTTTTCTTCTGTAAATAAACTGCACTTGGGTTCTTAAAGCTTGTCTCCAGTGGATAAAGGTTACAGAGCGGCACAGTTTAATTACAGCAAATGAGGCATACGCAAATATGCTGAAGATTTTTTTTTTACACAATTTACTTGAATTTAAAGCCACAAAAAACACACTCAAGCCGGTTCAAGTCAAGTCGGTTCAAGTCAAGTCTGTTCAAGTCAAGCCGGTTCAAGTCGGTTCAAGTCAAGTCGGTTTAAGTCTAGCCCTTGTTTTTTTTTTTTTTTTCTGTAAATAAACTGCACTTGGGTTCTTAAAGTCTTAAAGTCGGTTCAAGTCAAGTCTGTTCAAGTCAAGTCTGGTCAAGTCTGGTCAAGTCTGGTCAAGTCTGGTCATGTCTGGTCAAGTCTGGTCAAGTCTGGTCAAGTCAAGTCGGTTCAAGTCAAGCCGGTTCAAGTCAATTCTGGTCAAGCCTGTTCAAGTCAAGCCTGTTCAAGTCAAGCCGGTTCAAGTCAAGTCGGTTCAAGTCAAGTCTGTTCAAGTCAAGTCTGGTCAAGTCTGGTCAAGTCTGTTCAAGTCAAGCCGGTTCAAGTCGGTTCAAGTCAAGTCTGTTCAAGTCAAGTCGGTTCAAGTCGGTTCAAGTCAAGTCGGTTTAAGTCTAGCCCTTGTTTGTTTGTTTTTGTTTTTTTCTGTAAATAAACTGCACTTGGGTTCTTAAAGCTTGTCTCCAGTGGATAAAGGTTATAGAGCGGCACAGTTTAATTACAGCAAATGAGGCATACGCAAATATGCTGAAGATTTTTTTTTACACAATTTACTTGAATTTAAAGCCACAAAAAACACACACAAATAATGCCAAAAGGTATGTGCAACCTACACAAGTGTTCAAAAGTTTATGGTTGGTGAGATGTGTAAATGTTTTTAAAAAGAAGTCTCTTCTGTTCACCAAAGCCTCATTTATTTAATAATAAAAAAATAAAAAAAATTATTACAATTTAAAACGACTGTTTTTCAGGATTCTGTGAAGAATAGAAAGTTCAAAAGAACAGCAATTATTTGACAAAGGATCTTTTGTAACATAAATGTCTTTACTGTCACTTTTGATCATCCTTTCAGGAAGTTATGTACATGTAAAAACTGTATCGCATTATCTTATCAGTCTATCAACCTTGTTACCATGATGTCTGATAAACACGGTGTATTTGTGGAAATATCAGCACTAAACAGTGTCATGACCTTCAGTCTATAGTGTAAATTAAACAAACATTCAACCCTGTTACATTTCAATAGGCATAGTTCAAATGCATTCAGCCTGGGGTTTTTTAACACATGAACACATTAATCGCCCAACAAGATGTTACGTATTGCCTTTTTCATAGAATGAGCATTAAATGATAATCGGCCTGACATAACAAGAGCAGCTGCTCTATATTGAGTTCATTTTATGTATGAAGTGACACTCTTCTCTCTATCATTGCCACATTAGACACTTTACTGTTTAAAAAAAAAAGGCTGTGAAAGAGCCTCAGGTAAAGCAGGCCTAAATGATTGGATTATTGTCCTTCCATTTGGCGGCGAGATAATGACTGAATGATAAACATTGCAGTGTATGGATTTCCTGTCAGGTCCCATGAAGTAGACATCCTCATTTCTTGAGTATCCCACCCCCCCATTTCTCCTCACACACGCTCCAAAACACAACCGGAGAGAGAGAGAGAGAGAGAGAGAGAGAGAGAGGGGCGCACGCTGGAGTCCATTCAGAGATTCAAAAAGCACTTACGGCCTCCTGTCCATTTTTGTTAAGTGAGTAAATCTGCAGCCGGACCACGGCACGGGTGGCCGCGAGCGTCTTCCAAATGAAATTTGGTGGGATGGAGTGGACTGAGAGGGACGGACAGAAAAACAAGTGCACGGGAGGGTGGACACAGTCTTATTTGGTTTAGCGATGGAAAGAAAAATGTTTGGGTTTTGAATTATGCAACGTTCGGAGGGACAGAAGTTTAGATTAATGCTCGATTCCGTCTGATCCGAGGACATATTTCACTGGGTCTCGACTGTCTGCTGCTCTGAACGGGAGTGACTTTAACTGGGTTTGCCATGATGTCGTAATTCACTTAGGACTGCAGGGGAAAATAAGTAGGTATCACGAGTTTGGAAAAGAAGCCACTGTGTGTGTTTACCACCCATGACCCCGCGGGAAGCCTCCTGAAATATAGTGCATGATGCTTCCAGCTGTATTGGATCAACATGATGAAGCTTTATGGGAAGAGCAGCTATCCATGATTATTAAAGTGTTTTCATATCGTCTGTGGTTCTGAAAGCATATTTTGTGCAGTCAAATGTTTGTCTTCAAACGCAAATGCAGGCCTATTAGTTATAAATACATTTACACTGCAAAAATCTACTTCGATAATGAGTGTGGTTCAGGCAACATAGCATTTCTGTTGTTTCTGTTGATTAAACCGATCTCCTTAACTCAAATGTTTAATTTCAATTACATTTTTAATTACGTTTTTTTGTTAAACGAACAATATTTATGTGTCTAGCATGAAACAGCACATGCTAACAACACGGATGCATTGATAATAAGGATTCTGGTGACGTAAATACTATAGAAAAAAACAAATTTAAGTCAGTTCAGGCAAGACTTAATAAAAAAAAACTGTAAATTCTACATTAGTACTCAATTCAAGGTTGTAGAAATTAAAGCGTAAATATCAACGTTATAAAATTAAGTAAAACTTCTCAACTTTTCTGATACTGGTGTTCCCAAGTATTGAGTATCTGGTAAAAATGACGTGTTGGATTTACTTCAAATATATATGCACCATTTTTGCATCACACTTTTTAAGTAAACCCAACTTGGAATAATTTGACTTCAAATGAACAAGAAACCCTTTTTTATATGTACTTAAATATTTGAGTTCACTCAACATTCAAGTTGTGTTAACTTAACATTACTTAGTAGATTCTATCGTGTTACATATAAGTAAAGAATGTTGTGAACTCAAATATTTAAGTACATATAAAAAAGGGTTTCTTGTTCATTTGAAGTCAAATTATTCCAAGTTGGGTTTACTTAAAATATATTTGCACCATTTTTGCATCACACTTTTTAAGTAAACCCAACTTGGAATAATTTGACTTCAAATGAACAAGAAACCCTTTTTTATATGTACTTAAATATTTGAGTTCACTCAACATTCTTTACTTAAAAATATATGTAACAACATTACTTAGTAGATTCTATCGCGTTACATTTAAGTAAAGAATGTTGTGAACTCAAATATTTAAGTACATATTAAGGGTTTCTTGTTCATTTTAAGTAAAATTATTCCAAGTTGGGTTTACTTAAAATATTTATGCACCATTTTTGCATCACACTTTTTAAGTAAACCCAATTTGGAAGAATTTGACTTCAAATGAGCAAGAAACCCTTTTTTTATATGTACTTAAATATTTGAGTTCACTCAACATTCTTTACTTAAAAATATATGTAACATGCAAGTTGTGTTAACTTAACATTACTTAGTAGATTCTATCGTGTTACATATAAGCAAAGAAGGTTGTGAACTCAAATATTTAAGTACATATAAAAAAGGATTTCTTGTTCATTTGAAGTAAAATTATTCCAAGTTGGGTTTACTTAAAATATATATGCACCATTTTTGCATCACACTTTTTAAGTAAACCCAATTTGGAAGAATTTGACTTCAAATTTTTTTTCAAACCCTTTTTTATATGTACTTAAATATTTGAGTTCACTCAACATTCTTTACTTAAAAATATATGTAACATGCAAGTATGAGCAAGTTGTGTTAACTTAACATTACTTAGTAGATTCTATCGTGTTACATATATTTTTTAAGTAAAGCATGTTGTGAACTCAAATATTTAAGTACATATTAAGGGTTTCTTGTTCATTTGAAGTAAAATTATTATAAGTTGGGTTTACTTCAAATATATATGTACCATTTTTGCATCACACTTTTTAAGTAAACCCAACTTGGAATAATTTGACTTCAAATGAACAAGAAATCCTTTTTTTATATGTACTTAAATATTTGAGTTCACTCAACATTCTTTACTTACAAATATATGTAACATGCAAGTTGTGTTAACTTAACATTACTTAGTAGATTCTATCGTGTTACATATATTTTTAAGTAAAGCATGTTGAGTGAACTCAAATATTTAAGTACATATAAAAAAAGGATTTCTTGTTCATTTGAAGTCAAATTATTATAAGTTGGGTTTACTTCAAATATATATGCACCATTTTCGCATCACACTTTTTAAGTAAATCCAACACATCGTAAATGTAGATATGCTCTCCGCACAATATCCATTGTGTTAGGTTTCTAAGTAAAGCATACACTTTAAAAGTGTGGTTTAATTCAAAGTTATGTTTTATTTTAGTAAAATGTATTGCAAAGGAAAGTAGAAATGACGTTAAAATGACGTTTGTTCATTTGACTTAACTTTAAGTAGAGTTTACTTAATTTCATAAGTGAAATTTACATTTGAAAAAATATGCGTGCAAAAACTTGCCAAAGAAAAATTAAGTAAATCTTTTGGAAAGGTATTTTTTAAATATAATATTAAAACAATTATGATGTATGATTTACTTTTCAATGGTTTTGACTCAGAATTTGCTCGTAAATTTCCACAAAGAAACGGAAAGTAATGCACAATTCATAAATGTGAAATTTAATTTGATTTTAAAAGGTGTAATTTAATTTGAAACTTGAATTTTTTCGAAAAATCTATAGATTTTTGTTTGCTTGTGCAATTTTTCATGTTATATTTGCTTCTTACCCGAAGGTTTATTTGATTTTTTTCTTCCCCTAAAGCAAGTTGTCTTGACTTCTGAGTGGTCTCAGCCACCAATAATGTTTGCTTTCAAAAAACAGTTTAACTGTAACATTTGTTGACCGAAAACTAATGTATTATGCATTTATATGCATACTCTGCATTCAAAATAGCGTAGAATTGAGATGTAAGTCTTCATCAAATGCCTTTCATGAGATGCTTGTCTTGGTTTGAGTGATTAGTGCTGATTTACTGCTGTTAAGTTGTGGTGAAACAGCACTCCCTCTAGTGGAGTCCAGAGGAATCCGCCTCTCACGGTCAGAGCTCATTCTTTGGGATGTTTCATGAAAATATAATCTCTCTTATCTCTGAACCATCTCTGCTCACACGCGTGCTTGACTCTCTGGTTCTTAATATATGAATAATAACATAAAACGAGAAGAAAACATCTTTTAAGAGTCTTTTTCATCGCAATAAAGTAGCTGCAAATTCCCCTCAATGTCTTATAGAGGACAAAACGGCCATTTTTTGTCCTTTAAAACTACTAGTCATGACATTTAACCCAGTGATTATTGAGCTCGGCTCAGTCCAGACGCTCATGTTGTTCTTCTGATTTATTCATCAGTGAAATCCACCCGGCTGACACGACTAACTAGTGCACTAGTGCAAATATTCCTGTGCACTGGTCAGGACGGGTGGCTCATAGAAAACTTAGGGGTCAAGGAGATTTAAAAAGATGCATCTTGGTTTTACTAATGTTTGGGGACATTTATAAATGTTTAAGTGCTTGTGTAGAATACAACTTTCCTCCAAGCCAGTCTGTCAGAGATACACTTTGTACTCGAATATGTCGAATTTTTTTACATCTATTCATTCGTGTCATGCATACTTCACTAACAACAAATCAGATTTACACATTAGTCCTGGTTCAGTGAATCGCATCATCAACCTTTTGACCATTTTCAGGACAAAAGCTAGTCAGGTTTGTTTGTAAGAATTCGTACTTGCAACAAAACTGAGGATCGCTGTGAGATTTTGACATTTTTATGAAACAGTTTCAATACTTTAGTCGTCATGAAAGAGAAGTTGCACTCGTCTTTTTCTCTATTGTGCCATATATCTCTGGAAGCTTGCTTTTGCCACAGAATACAAAAATACAAATGCACAATTCTGACTTTTTTCCCTTGCAATTCTGAAATGTTTTTCTCACAATTGCAAGTTTATATCTTGCAATTCTGACTTTATAACACGCAATTGCTAAATATAAAGTCAAAATTGTGAGATATAGACTCGCAATTCGGACAATTCTTTTTGTCCCTCAGAATTAGACTTTATAACTCACAATTGTGACTTTATAACTTGTAATTGGTATCTCACAATTCTCAGAAACTAAGTCAGAATTTCTAGTTATAAAGTCAGAATTGTGAGATATGATATAAAGTCAGAATTAAGAGATATTATATAAAGTCAGAATTGTTAGATATGATTTAAAGTCAGAATTAAAAGATATTATATATAAAGTCAGAATTGTGAGATATGATATAAAGTCAGAATTGTTAGATATGATATAAAGTCAGAATTTCTAGTTATAAAGTCAGAATTGTTAGATATTATATAAAGTCAGAATTAAGAGATATTATATAAAGTCAGAATTTCTAGTTATAAAGTCAGAATTTCTAGATATAAAGTCAGAATTTTGAAATATGATATAAAGTCAGAATTGTGAGATATGATATAAAGTCAGAATTTCTAGTTATAAAGTCAGAATTGTGAGACATAAAGTCAGAATTAAGAGATATGATATAAAGTCAGAATTGTGAGATATGATATAAAGTCAGAATTGTGAGATATGATATAAAGTCAGAATTGTTAGATATGATATAAAGTCAGAATTTCTAGTTATAAAGTCAGAATTGTGAGATATGATATAAAGTCAGAATTGTGAGATATGATATAAAGTCAGAATTGTTAGATATTATATAAAGTCAGAATTAAGAGATATTATATAAAGTCAGAATTTCTAGTTATAAAGTCAGAATTTCTAGATATAAAGTCAGAATTTTGAAATATGATATAAAGTCAGAATTGTGAGATATGATATAAAGTCAGAATTTCTAGTTATAAAGTCAGAATTGTGAGACATAAAGTCAGAATTAAGAGATATGATATAAAGTCAGAATTTCTAGTTATAAAGTCAGAATTAAGAGATATTATATAAAGTCAGAATTAAGAGATATGATATAAAGTCAGAATTGTGAGATATAGAGGCTTTGCAAACAAGAACAAATGTGGGGCGGGGCTTGATTTTGTCTGTGGGGAATTGATTGGATGGTGGTGGTTTGCTATTGGCTGATCGTCATTGGCCTCGTCATCAGAGAAGAGATGTCGCAGCAAGAGTGAGGGTAAGTTATTCTGATTAAATCGTTTATAATAAACACTGCCATATTCCAACTAAAATGGATAATTTCATATTTCATGTTTCTTTAAGATAGTCCCGGGCGTTTGAGCAGCAGATTGACGAACAGAAGATTAAAAGTTAAACTGGTGTAGAGAAGTTGTGCCTGTGCTGCGGGGAGAGCGACGCTCGAGCGGTTCCAGTGGCCCTCGGCGGGAGGAGGAGCCCATCATACAAATGAGCGTCGCGCGGCGCGCGCTCCGGTAAACGCGCTCGGCAGGAGATGGACACGCACCTGAGGATGAGCTCCGTGTGTCTGTGTCTGCAGGTACACTCACAATTTACCATCTTCTCCTCTTTTCCGGAGCATTACACCCTGAGATACCTTTTCTTTCTGCTTTCTCTTATTCTCTGGAGTGACGGGAACTTTCACACACACTCACACACACTCACACACCGCTGTGTGTTCACGGTCTTTCATTAAAGCTTGACCATTTCGCGTTTGCTTAATCAGACTAGACTATGTAATCGTTTGTTTAATCATGTTTATAACACAACTGGGCACCGAATATCACCAAATCCTCACGTGAAGCTCTAATATCAACACATTTACAGCTCTCTCTCTCTCTCTCTCTCTCTCTCTCTCTCTCTCTCTCTCTCTCTCTCTCTCTCTCTCTCTCTCTCTCTCTCTCTCTCTCTCTCTCTCAAGTTTCTGTGCGTGCGTTACTTTGCAGAATTGTCTTCAGAAGTGAGATTATTAATCTGAGAATTATTAATTTGGGACGTGATTCATAAATACAATCAAGTTAAAATGATAACAATTCAGCGTTAGTGTTATTTTGTCATCACTATGATTCGCGTTATACAAAATTATAGAAGTCTTGCTAGATTGATAAACGTGTGCAATCATAAATATGAGAAAATATTATGAAAAATCTCGGTTAATAGTAATCCAAACACTAAAAGAGCTGGAATACTATTAAAAATAACTACTGCATTTTCTCTTTTTTATTAAGTTGAATACTATTAAGTACAATTTTTTTTTATTAAGTACTAATACTTGAGAACTGTACATATAAAGACATTGATAACAAATAGGCAGAATAGTAAAATAGCTCTTTTTTTTTAAATATAATAAAGCCATAAAATGTATTTTTTCTCAGAGCAGAGGCGCATAAGGTGTGTGTGTGTGTGTGTGTGTGTAGGACTAAATTAAATCTAGAGATATCTCGTCATTTAACACAAGCACAATATCAGCGTTTGATATCAAATCCTGTGTAACACAAGACCAGACCTTAATAAGCATTCCAAAGGGATTCTGCGCGCATCATATGGATTAGGTTTGTGGATGAATGACCTTTAATTCCGTGTTTTTCAATTAAATGACTGTATGTTCCCGAATCCCGAGACATCAGTCATCCGCTCCATGTCAATGATACAGTAACACATGCAGAGTTTTGTGTTTTGCTGTTGGCTTGTTATTTGTCATGTGCACTTTTATATATATATGAGCTGCTTGTTTGAAAAACGAGAATATTTATTATTAATATTACAGTTACAGGAGACGTTTTGTAAATCTGAATTTTGCCTGTGCTTTTAGTTTTATTTGTCAGGGCGTGCAGCGAGACATGAGTGATGATCAATAGGGATTGTGTGATGTTTTAGTATTGATTATGGAAACGCGAGCCGGTGAATAGAGCAACCAGGAGCTTCTGTGCAATATGTCCAGCGATAAAACCTGCACAAATCAGCTCACTTAACATCCCAATGATGTGCATTCGTCAACGGGATTTATTTAGCGATGCATACCTGTTACCCAGCATGCTTGGCTCCGCTGTGTGTGTTTGATTCAGGGGGTTTGTGACACACACGCAGCTGTTCAAACCGGCCACTTGTCATGCGTGTGCTTTTGTTACGGCTCTCTTCTGATTCTCTGCCGCTGCACGCTTATAAAAAGCATCTGCATTCTCTGCATTCCTCAAAACAGAGACCGCGGTGGGTCTCCGGCTCCCCGGCACTCGCGCGCAAATGTTTTAAGGAACCAGAATTACATCAAACTTGCAGACTTGGAGAATCCATCTTCAGTGGGACTGTCAATGCATGTCCGATTTTGTAAAATTGCATCGCTCCTGTTTTTTTATATTTCACGACACTACATAAAAGAGATCATTTTAAGCAACACACACACACACACACACACACACACACACACACACACACACACACACACACACACACACACACACACACACACACACACACACACACACACACACACACACACACACACACACACACACACTTGTCTTTTAATCTCAATGAACATATAACTGATAAAAATACACACACACACACACACACTTGTCTTTTAATCTCAATGAACATATAACAGAATATGCATAAAAATACACACACACACACACACACACACACACACACACACACACACACACACACACACACACACACACACACACACACACACACACACACACACACACACACACACACACACACACACACACACACACACACACACTTGTCTTTTAATCTCAATGAACATATAACTGAATGTGCATAAAAACACACACACACACACACACACACACACACACACACAAACACACACACACTTGTCTTTTATTCTCAATGAAGTTATAACAGAATGTGCATAAAAATACACACACACACACACACACACACACACACACACACACACACACACACACACACACACACACACACACACACACACACACACACACACACACACACACACACACACACACACACACACTTGTCTTTTATTCTCAATGAACATATAACAGAATGTGCATAAAAATACAACTTTCGCATCACATTTGCATCTAAACGCATTTACATATCACAGATTTATCCAAACTCTCATTGCAAATCTTATAATAATAATCCTGTACTGTATAATTACATGCACCTAACCCTAAACCTAACACTTTATTTTACACGGTCCTTGTTAAATTATGCATAATTACATACAACAAACCCTCACCACTTGTCTAATATTACTCAGTACTTAAATATATAATTACACTGTAACAATGACAGTGTAAACCTCTAACCCTATAGTTAGTACATGTAGTTATTAATTATTATGCATAATTACACTGTAACTCAAAATAATAATATACACTCCAAAAAATGGGTTTGAAAATGGACTAACCCAGCAATTGGGTTGTTTTAAGCAAACATTTAACCCAACCGCTGGGTTAGTCCATTTTCATCCCAGCATTTTTTAAAGTGTACATACAACAAACCCTCACCACTTGTCTAATAATAATTAATACACGACTGATTAACTTTTTCAAACATTTTTCTTTAACATTGTCTTTCTAACATTTTTACTGTACATTTATGAAATGCACTTTCTGTAAAGCTGCTTTGAAACAATGCGCTATACAAATAAATTTGAATTGAATTGCATTGTCTAATATTACTCAGTACTTAAATATATAATTACACTGTAACAATGACAGTGTAAACCTCTAACCCTATAGTAAGTACTTGTAGTTATTAATTATTATGCATAATTACACTGTAACCCCAAATAATAATATACACTCTAAAAGATGCTGGGTTAAAAATAACCCAAGTTGAGTTGAAAATGGATTAACCCAGCGGTTGGGTTAAATGTTTGCTTAAAACAACCCAATTGCTGGGTTAGTCCATTTTCAACCCAACTTGGGTTATTTTTAACCCAGCATCTTTTAGAGTGCACTTAAATGCCAGTGTAAACCCCTAACCCTATAGTAAGTACATGTAGTTATTAATTATTATTATTACACAGTACTTAAATGCATAATTACACTCTAACCCAAAATAATAATATAGGATAATAAAGGTTTTCTCCTCACATAGGTGCTGTTATATATTAGCTTGTGTGTGTGTGTGTGTGCGTGTGTGCGATCATCTGTGGGAGTATTTCGGCACACCAGCCCCTCCTCCTGCTCACTCCCCCCTCCCCCTCCTCTCCGTGGCGCCGCCCCATCTGTGTGTTTAAGCCCCGCCCCTCCGAGGCAGCAGCCAACAGCAGCTGTTCCATATTCATCAGGCTCTTCAGTCTTAAAGAGGCCGACATTGAGCATGCAAACACTCATTTCTGCCTCTCCGCCGCTCACACGCTCATCGTAGCGCGCTCTCCTGCTCTCTCTCTCTCTCTCTCTCTACGCTTCCCCCTGATCAGACCCCCTCCCCCCCACTCACTCACTCACTCACACACACACACACACACACTCGTGCATGCGCAGACACACACACACATGCGTACCTGAGTCGGCGGTGGGCTGCGCTTCTGGAGGGGCTTTCGCCGCAAGTTTTCTGAAGGTGCTCGCTGGTGGTTTTGGGGGGAGAGGCGAGTGTCCGGCGTATCCGCTTCCCTTCTTCTCTTCCTCCTGGAATGCTAAAACTGGGCTGATGGACATTTCCGAACTTTGCATCCCTGATCCTCTCAGCTATCATAACCAGTAGGTGCATCTTCCTCTCTCATGCACTAACACCGCTTCCTGTTTTCACTCTGTTGTTTTGCATCTCTGATAGGACAGTCTGAACTTTCATAGGGACTGCACTTTTCACACACACACTTTTCTCCTTTTGCTTTAAAGTAGATGCCGGGACGCTTGATTTCTGTGTGTTAAGGGGTCTGGGTGTGTGTTTGTTAAGTGAGGGAGATTGAATGAGAGAAGACGCGGTGAAAGAAATGTGTTTTTGAGTGGCCCCAGAGGGCTGCAGGTGTCCCGGGGCCGTCCGAGATCGGAGGAATAATGTGCTTGTACTTTTTTTTGTTTTGTTTTTTGCAACACGATTTCTCCAAAATGTCCCGAGCCGCATTTCTGTGAGACATAAACCGGTTTGACGTGAGCAGGGATTCGTTCTAATTTAAACTTACCTTGAGCTTGAACTGTCATAAAATTGAGCGTAATGTGCACTAACTCCACCGATGGATTTTTGGATATGGATTTGTTCGTTTACTCTCAGTAGCATAATGACTCCGAATGCAAACTGCGTGCGTGTGTGTGTGTGTGTGTTTGGGGTAAAATAGGCTAGATTACACTTAAACACACATTTTAATCTTACACTAAAATGGATTAGAAAGGTTCAGAAGAGCTCGGATGCCTCCACACATCACACAATAAAACCATTTTATTCGGGGTTACACAAATTATTCCATCTCCACTCATAAATTTGATCCTGGAAAAATAAAGCTGTGTAATTATTGTTAAATGTTTAAAAAAATAATTCCGATTTTATTACTGTGTCTGTAAGCGTCTGTGCAACCAAATTGCATTATATTATCATAATTATTATGATAATACACAATAGAGAGATATTTGGACAATAATAAATACCCTTTTTCATTCGAGACATTAAAAATGATTTTTTAATGCATTATCGATGTAATATTTAATGTGTTTTAGGGATTGGACTGTGCACCTAACGTCATTTTATTAGGAAAAAAAATCTGCTTTATTCTAAAATATGACTAAAAGTAACTGAATGCATTGTAGATGTAATGTGTATTTATCAATAGAGAACCTTTTTAGTCAATTTATTAGGAGAAAATCCACTTTATTTAGTTTTAGTCAGTCTAAAATATGACTACAAGTGATTGAATAAAATTGTACATATGATAAACGAAGCATAATTGCAATCCCTAACCAGTACTTAAATATATAATTACACTGTAACCACGACTCCTTATTGTGTAGCACTTGAAGGCGATCGCGGGTGCTTTGTGTGTGTGTGTGTGTGTGTGTGTCTGTGTGTGAATGGAGCCTGACCTCAGATGCACTGGATTCACACGAAACGGCCACCGGTAAACGCACCGTACGCCGCGCCGCTCACTTTGACGGGATGTTCAATGCTCGCGTTCCCGCTGGCGGTGTTCTCCTTCGCGGGGATGACAGGATTGTATGCATAAGCACCGCGGGACAAATTCAATTGAACAATTGTTTGACTTCATTACCGAGTTGGCGAATCGAGCGCAGGATCTCTCGCGTTTTTCCCCCTTCCGTTTTTTGATCTCATTAGGTGGAGCTTTGGGAATTGCATTAGTGCATCTTAAGTTAAAAGCTCGGCGAGCAAGTGTTTCAGTGCTGTTGGGTTAATCAGATTTTTGCTGTCTGTGAGGAGATGCTATCGCGGGTAACCAAAGCGGCCGGCTCTGACACTATCCAGATGGGATCAGCTTACAGTAATTTGGTTTCAGAAAACATTACTCACACAGATCCATGGCTGTGGTCAGCCCACATATTCATGAGCTCTGGAGAGGGTTTCGATTCTCTCGCCGAGTCCAGCTGACCTTTGGCCAGAATGAGTTTGGTGCATTTTTTTAGACAAAACACGCCGTGTGATGTGTTCATGTTTCTGAGCGCGCCACTCACCTGTGTCGATCGTCCGCGCAGGCTCTCTATATTTGTCATCCGCGCGCTTAACCCTGATTCACACACTCTCTGTCTAACCAGCCTGTCAGGCCGTGAATCTCCATTGGAAAAACACGTTACACTCGTCAAAATAAAGCTTCTTAAGTGGCATCAATGCTTCCTTAAACATCAATGGAAGTTCTTTAGATTACTCAAAATGTTCCGGAAAAAATAATTGTAACGTATCTTCCATGGCATCACTATATATAAAAGTTAAAGCGTGAAACAATAATCGAACTGATGGATGTTAAAGATTAAACAGAAGCATTGACGCCAATGAAGAGCCTTTATTTTTAAGTGTGTGTGTGTGTGACGCTGTAAACGGCAAGATCTGAAAAAGTCCCCATATTCCTAAACCGATGTGTATTGAGGCAGAAGGAGTGTGTTGTAGGTCTCAGCGTGTCTTGACAGTAGGGTCAGTCTCAGCGCTCTCACACCCTGCAGCAGTGACCGAACCGCCCGATGCTGCCCATCCGTCCCCCAATTCTCACCGAGGTAACCTTGCCGCGCCATGACAGCAGGTTTAAAAATAAACCCAGCTCTGTTAGCGTGCTGAGGATAATGCCTCCGCCAATGCATGTCACATGGGGGGTCTCGCGCGCACACACACACACACACACACACACAAACACGCACGCACACACACACACAGGTTTGTTTTTCTATCTAGGTGAGGACATTCCATAGGTGTAATGGTTTTAATACTACAAACTGTACATTCTATCCCCCTACCCCTAAACCTACCCATCACACACACTCACACACACACACACGCACACACACACCCCTAAACCTACCCATCACACACACTCACTCACACACACACTCAAACACACACATACACACGCACACACCCCTAAACCTACCTATCACACACACTCACACACACACTCACACACACACACACACACACACACACAAACACACACACACGCACGCACCCCTAAACCTACCCATTACACACTCACACACACACTCACACACACACACGCACACGCACACACCCTTAAACCTACCCATCACACTCACACACACACACACACACACACACACACGCACACACCCCTAAACCTACCCATCACACACACACACACACACACACGCACACACCCTTAAACCTACCCATCACACACACTCACACACACACTCACACACACACACACACGCACACACACACTACCCCTACCCCGAAAGCTACCCATCACACACACTCACACACACCCACACACACACACACACACAACCCCTACCCCGAAAGCTACCCATCACACACACACACACACACACACACCCTGAACCTACCCATCACACACACACACACACACACACACACACACACACACACACACACACACACACACACACACACACACACCTAAAGCTACCCATCACACACAAACACACACACACACACACACACACACACACACACATAACACCCACACACACACACACACACACACACACCCCTAAACCTACCCATCACACACACACACACACACACACACACCCCTAAAGCTACCCATCACACACCCCTAAACCTACCCATCACACACACACACACACACACACACCCCTAAAGCTACCCATCACACACACACCTAAACCTACCCATCACAGGAAACATTCTGCATTTTTACATTTTTTTTTAAAGCTATTTTAATTGAGGACATATGAAATGTCCTCATATGTCATGTTTACGTCGTAATACCAGTGTCATTACACACATTTGTGTCCTCATAAATCACTAAAACACACACACACACACACACACACACAGCCTACCCATCACACAAAACTACAGGCATTTTTACATTTTCAAAAAACATCACTTAGTATGATTTACAAGCTGTTTTCCTCACAGAGAGCAAAAAATGTCCCCACAAGGACAAAAATGACTGGTATCCTGGGACATAGGGAATACCTAACACACACACACACACACACACAGCGTGCGCTCACTTAAGGCGTGCTGTAGAAGAGACCACAGAGGAAGAATAAAGCTCTAGACAGCAGGGCTCGCCTGTAACAAATAAAAAAGGTACAATAGTTGTGCTGTGGTGTCGGCTGTCCCCGTTGTACCTTATTTACCCCTGAAGGTCCATATTACAGCACCTTTACAAACGGCCCACCCCAGTCACAGCATTTGTACCTTTTTTCCTGCGTGTGAGATTTCTCCCATGTTTTAAACTCATTCGACTGAACTGTTTAAGACACGTTTACCGATAGAAAATGAGTTTTTGAAGCCGACTGTATTTATTTTGAGTTATTTGTTATGTTTTAATTTTAATTTTGGGTATAGTTATTGTGTCTATATAGCTTTTATTCATATTTATTCCAGTTTTAATTGTATTTATTTTATTTCATTAAATGGGAAAAATAAAAAATGAGCTGAAATGAAATATATATTTTATAAAAAGTATATTTTATCTGATGTATATGTGTTTTTTGAAGTTGTGTGTGACTGTAAGGCTGTGCAGTTTAATGTCCCATCGCAGCGCTCGCTCTCTACTGGCATCAGCCGGAGAGCAAACGGTCCTGATTTTCTCGCTAATCAAATGTTGTGGGGGAAAATGCTAAGTCCGCTAATTTACACCTGGGAGAGACGGGAGGAGCAGCGTGAGGCCGAGCGCGGCGTTTATCAGGGAACGCTACTGATATTGAGCGGCCAGTCGTTTGAAGGTTATGTTTCTGAGCAGTAATTGAAATGCAAAATAACATTAGGATCGATGGTTAGCTCTGTTTATTTATGGAATCAATATTGAAACGGTCTGTCACCATCGCGGCTCTGATTCCGACTGACAGCCAAACTGAGGGAGCGCTGGGCGGGGTTTAGGGAGGAAATGATGTCGCCACTGGACGTGTGTGAGAGTCTGTTAGGAGTTTGTGTGTGTTCTGCTGTCCCGCTGCGTCTGGTTTGCGTGCAGAGCTGATGATTACACAAAGGTAACCTTGGGGTTAGCACCATTTGTTATGTTTTTAAGTCTCACCAAAGCGCATTTATCTGATCATCAGTGAAATATTCCTCCAGTGTAGATCAGCAAGTGTCGTTTATTCCTCATAACTCCGGTCTTCAGTGTCACATGACCCTTATCTAGGTGAGGACATTCCATTGGTGTAATGGTTTTAATACTACAAACTGTACATTCTATCCCCCTACCCCTAAACCTACCCATCACACACACACACACACACACACACACACACACACACACACACACACACACACACACACACACACACACACACACACACACACACACACACACACACACACACACACACACACACATACCCCTAAAGCTACCCATCACACATACACCTAAACCCACCCATCACACACACACACACACACACACACACACACACACACACACGCCCCTAAAGCTACCCATCACACATACACCTAAACCTACCCATCACACACACACACACACACACACACACACACACACACACACACACACACACACACACACACACACACACACACACACACACACACACCCCTAAAGCTACCCATCACACATACACACACACACACACACACACACCCCTAAAGCTACCCATCACACATACACCTAAACCTACCCATCACACACACACACACACACCAAAACCTACCCATCACAGGAAACATTCTGCATTTTTACATTTTTTTTAAAGCTATTTTAATTGAGGACATATGAAATGTCCTCATATGTCATGTTTACGTCGTAATACCAGTGTCATTACACACATTTGTGTCCTCATAAATCACAAACACACACACACACACACACACACACACACACACACACACACACACACACACACACACACACACACACACACACACACACACACACACACACACACACATACCCCTAAAGCTACCCATCACACATACACCTAAACCCACCCATCACACACACACACACACACACACACACACACACGCCCCTAAAGCTACCCATCACACATACACCTAAACCTACCCATCACACACACACACACACACACACACACACACACACACACACACACACACACACACACACACACACACACACACACACACACACACACACACACACACACACACACACACACACACACCCCTAAAGCTACCCATCACACATACACACACACACACACACACACACCCCTAAAGCTACCCATCACACATACACCTAAACCTACCCATCACACACACACACACACACACCAAAACCTACCCATCACAGGAAACATTCTGCATTTTTACATTTTTTTTAAAGCTATTTTAATTGAGGACATATGAAATGTCCTCATATGTCATATTTACGTCGTAATACCAGTGTCATTACACACATTTGTGTCCTCATAAATCACACACACACACACACACACACACACACACACACACACACACACACACACACACACACACACACACACACACACACACACACACACACACACACACACACACACACACACACACAACCTACCCATCACACAAAACTACAGGCATTTTTACATACAAAAATCAGTGAAATATTCCTCCAGTGTAGATCAGCAAGTGTCGTTTATTCCTCATTACTCCGGTCTTCAGTGTCACATGACCCTTCGCTAATCATTCTCATATGAGGATTTAAAACAAGAGTTTTGTTTGTGTTCACCTCTGACTCAGCCAATCACGTGAGTTTGGGGGCGGGGCTCTGTGTCTTCTTCCTGCAATTCAGTTTACACACTTCATCTTTAATGTTGTAATGTTGTCCAGGGAGAATATTCAGTGGCGTTCACACATGCAGGAGGATTGTAAAGATGGACGGGTGTTTGAAAGCGGCGCTTCTGACGTGCTTTCGCACTGGGAACAAGTGCATTCATGTGTTTCTACTTGACTCGTATTACCACGTGTGTCAAAATACTGTTTACACACAACGTTTGACATCAGAACCAAAGATATGATCATTTATTTTTCTATTCCAATTTAGTTTCGCGTGACTCGTGTTCTCTGGAGGCCCGAACAGACAGAAATGATAAATAAGGAAATACATGTCAAAAATTGCATAAATAAATAAATAACATATATAATATATTTTCCTGCATTAATCCTGAATTTATTTGTTTAACTTTTTCCTTCATTTAATATTTTCTGTATTTATTATTTACATTTATTTTTATTCTTTCTAACTAACTAACTAAAGAAATAAATATAAAAATGAAAAAACACATTTAAAAGAATAAAAATACAGAAAAATGTATACAAAAAATTATAAATGACGGATAAAAGTACAAAAAAATTATTGATATATATGTAAATAAATAAATAAACGTAATAATAGGAAAATTAATAAAGGGATAAATGACTTGAATCCTGAATTTATTTTTTTATACTTTTTCCTTAATTTATTATTTTCTGTATTTATTATTTAAATTATTTTTAACTGAATAAATAAAAATAAAAATGAAAAAATAAAAATAAATGAAAGAATAAATAAATACAAGTTTAAAAGAATAAAAATACATTTAAAAAGCAATACAGAAAATAATAAATGACGGATAAAAGTAAAAAATAATTGATAAATAATTGAAAGAGAGCATGGAGGACAAAGCAATAATAATAATAATAATACTACACAAAATACAAATATATATTATATATATATATATATTAAATAATAAATAAATAAACGTAATGATAGGAAAATAAATAAAGGGATAAATTACTTATAAATTAAGCAATTTTCCGGCATTTAATCATGAATTTATTTTGTAATACTTTTTCCTTAATTTATTATTTAAATGTTCTTTTAACTAAATTAATAAATATAAAAAAATACATACATAAAACAAGTTAACAGGAATAAAAATAAATGTAAAAAAAAATACATCAAATAATAAATGATGGATAAAAGTAAAAAATATACACATCATTAATTATTTTCTGTATTTATTTATTTTTGACTTCAGGGTGATTGGGACACTTTTTGCCATTGAGATCACTTGGAAAAAGTTCACCCTTTATATATATATATTTAAAAAAATGCTATTAGTATTATTATTATTTCAGGCTCGTGCTCTGTTGTCTGCTGTGTTTTAATGGTGAGTATCTGAGCACAGATGCGGCGCTGTGACCGCTCAGATCCTCTGAATGTAAATCGATCTGCTCCTTCATGAAGGTGAGCTGCGGTCAGACGACACGGAAACCCTCCGTCCACGCTCATGAGCATACAGCTGGCCTTTCTCTGATAACTACTGTCATCTGCAGGCTGGGAGTGTGTTCATAATATCACAGGATCGCACTGGAGTCCTGTGCAGTGGGTACAGTGGTCAGCGCTCTGACCGCTGGAGGCTTTCTGTCATGCACATGTTTAGGAAGTGCAGGAGTGTAGAGGAGGGCAAACATGACCGGAATAAGCGGCTCGTGCAATACTAAACAAAAAGTGTTTTAAGTGTGATGTGCTGAGGCGGACACGGGTACAGTTAGTGGTATGGGTCGGGTTTAGACATTATAGACATGCGAGTATTTTTGAAATAGCTTGTAAAACATGCATGTACACAATAAGTGCATTTCATCAAATGATTCATGTGAATGTTAAAGACACTTGATATGAACTTGTGAATTTCAGTTACACTGGTCAGTGTTATGGTACATACGTCTCAATATGCATCGAGTTTTGTTGCATGTAGTTCTGCATCATGATAGTGTGTACAGAGAGTGTTTCAGTCTCCTCAGACTGTGATCCCGCACTATTTGAGCCGGTCGTCTGGTGAACATGAACTCTGCGTCATGAACCCTCGATTCATTCGGCTTGTGACTGTAAGATCACACAATCATCAGCGTACACCAGGGCTCTTCAACTCAAAGTGCTTGAGGTCCAGTAAATGAACCCTCGTCACCGGCCGAGGTCCGGACAATTATATAGCTAAAAACAATAATTTATGTTTATTGCCAGACTAAAGAAATGAGTGTAGATAGCATTTGTTCTTAATTTAACAAAAAATAATATGGTCTGTTCATATTGTTAAAGCAAACGTAGGTAATCATTCACAAAATTGATCTCATTGTGTTGTTGTTTTTCTGTTTTGCCCTTTAAGTTGCTCTGGTACAAAATATCTAAACTCAACCAGTAACCATGTCTGACAAAAATATGAAGAACTAAAAATGTCTAAATCTGCACTCAAAATACATTAATTTCAACATTACTAGCAACTAAAGTGCTCTTTCCTGCTGAACTGAAATAAATAATAACAGTCAATGAACGCAAGCCAGAAAATCTGAAATCTCATAACAGTTTATGTTCATTCACATGTATAGTGTTAACTAAATGTCTCTAATATTGACCACTGCTCTCTTCTGTGCTTCACATTGCACTGGTGAAATATCATTAGCAAAATCATTCAGAAACACAAACAGGCAAAAATAAAGTGTTACCAGAGTTGGAAAAATTAAAAAGTGCAAGAAACATTATTTAATGTTCCCACAACACACAGGCCTCGTACAGATGCAGGAAGAATAAATGCGATTTTTTTTCCACCCATTTATCACAGAAAACTCGCTTTTCAGCGTCAACTTTCCTAATTTTCGAAAATGCCGTTGTTTTTGTGCGCTGCTTTCTGCTCTGATGGTGCGTTCACACCGGACGCGAATCAAGTGTTTCGGGCGAGTGATTTAAGTCAATGCAAAGATGCGAATAGACATAATAAATAGGCAATTTGTGCGAATTAAGCGGCGTGCATGACGCGTCAGGTGTGAACGCACCATCAGTCTCTTCTTCACTGCATGCGTGACCGCGCGTCTGGGTCTGAGCGTAGCAACAGTGAGCATAGTCATTTTTTAATGGCATATGGCATATTTATTTCATACGTCAAAAGGCTTCGCGGTCCAGATTCGGACCGGAGTCCTCTAGTTGGCGACCCCTGGCGTACACTGTCCTTGTTACATATGCTACATGTACTTACTACAGTAATAACAGTAAATTATGCATGCAATTCATTCATATTACTCAGCACTTAAATGCATAATTCCACTGAAATACTGACATCGTAAAATAAAGCGTAACCCCTAACCCTATAGTAAGTACATGTAGTTATTAATTATTATTATTACTCAGTACTTAAATGCATAATTCCACTGAAATACTGGCATCGTAAAATAAAGCGTAACCCCTAACCCTATAGTAAGTACATGTAGTTATTAATTATTATTATTACTCAGTACTTAAATGCATAATTCCACTGAAATACTGACATTGTAAAATAAAGCGTAACCCCTAACCCTATAGTAAGTACATGTAGTTATTAATTATTATTATTACTCAGTACTTAAATGCATAATTCTACTGAAATACTGACATTGTAAAATAAAGCGTAACCCCTAACCCTATAGTAAGTACATGTAGTTATTAATTATTATTATTACTCAGTACTTAAATGCATAATTCCACTGAAATACTGGCATCGTAAAATAAAGCGTAACCAAATCCAAAACCAAATGACGCATTATAATATTAGTGCATACGAGTAAAAATAAGGTTACACTTTATTTTACTTTAGGTCACTGTTACAGTGTAATTATATATATTTAAGTACTGAGTAATATTACTTAACTATAGGGTGAGTTGCATGTGATTATGCATAATTTACCGTTGTTTTTACTAACATAAAGTGTTACCAAAAATAATTACAGTGCTGAGTAATATTAATGTACTCAAGGGCTACAGTTATTCGCTTGTACTTATAGATAGTTATTACTGTAGTAAGTGCATTTAACTTTACCTTCAAATAAAGGCTTCCCAATGTTTCTGCTGTGTTGGACTGGACCTTTTCGAGTCATATCCGTGCAAAAACCCTAAAAACATTAAGCTGTGTTTTTAACTTTACCACCCAACCTCACTACACAACACTTAACATAAGTGCACACACTGTAATATCATTTCTCATGTTAATTATATGATATATATATATATATTGTTAGCTTGTTGTGGTGTGATTTTCTCTGTATGTCGCAATACAAAAACACAACAATATGTGTCGTGGATAGTGACAATCTGTGTGTAGTTCTCCCAAAATGAAAAGTTTTAGTGTCAGTATTATATTAAACTACTGTATATACTGTATAATAATGCAGTGGATGAATATTTGTGGGTCCTGCTGATACCAGTGTCTTATGATACCAGTAAAAAGTGGCCTACGTTATATTAAACATATAGTGCGAGCATATTAATCTACAATAACTCTGTGTTTTCATTCTGGTGTCTATTGTCCTGTGCTTTGGGTTTCCAGCGCCAGGTCTAAGCCGAGTCATTTACACCACATTTAGCATTTTAATAAACAGTTCATTTTTTGTTAACCTTTTAACAGATTTGTGACCCCGGAGCTCAACAGCAGTCGTGCGTCTCACGGGTATATCTGTGGCGATAGCCAACATTACATTGTATGGGTCAAAATGATCACTTTCTCTTTTATGCCAAAAATCATTAGGATATTATGATCATGTTCCATGAAGATATTTTGTAAATTTACTAAATATTCAACTATATTACTGATGAGCTCATTTCAATTATCATCAAGTCATAATTAAGAGATAAAATATTGAAAATACAATTTAAAATGTAAAGATAAAAAGTCAAAAATATGATTTTAAATATACACATTATTAGATAAAAAGTCAAAAATATGATTTTAAAAGTCATAATAGTGAGATAAAAAGTCAGAAATATGACATGCTAAGTCATAATTATAAGATAAAATGTTGAAAATATGATTTTAAAAGTCCTCATTATTAGATAAAAAGTCAGAAATATGACATGCTAAGTCATTGTGAGATGAACAGTTGAAATTAGGACTTTAAAAATTCAGCGATAAATGGATTTAAAGTCAAAATTATGACTTAAAAATCTAAATTATGATTAAAAGTCCTAATTATGAGATAAAAAGCTGAAATTAGATTTAAAAAAAAAGTCTAAATTAGGACCACAACACACACTAAGACATTTAAGAGACGAAATTATGCTTTTTTTAATGCGCTTTTAATTTTTTGATTCACCTTTTAATAATAATATTTACATTATTGTTTTCATTTTGTGCAATATATTTTTTTACATTTGATTTTTTACATTTTGAAATCAGTTTTTATGACAGAAATGAATCAATCAAACCTGACTTTAGGTTTTCATCTCAAACTAAACTCCTGTCCTGTCATCAGTGAAGCTGAAGCGTGTGTGTGTGTGTGTGTGTGTGTGTGTGTGTGTGTGTGTGTGTGCGTGTGTGTGTGTGTGAAGAGCACTAGAGGAATAAAGAGGACTGGACTGGACTTTAAAGGAGATTTTCTCAATATTTAGATGTTTTTGCACCCTCAGATTCCAGATTTTCAAATAGTTGCATCTCTATTTCAACAAATTGACCCTTATGACTGGTTGTGTGGTCCAGGGTCGCACATGTCTTGTAGTATCGCAATAATATTGTACATAATTATGTCCTCCAACTAATACGCCTATATAGGGTGTTTGTCACTTCCCTGGAATACGACCCATAGGAGCGTTTACTAAAGTTGCGCCCCTATCGACAACAGGACACTTTCATTTTAACGCTTGTTCCCTTTTATTTGCGTCATATTTCGGGTTTTTGCGTAGCTCAATGGATAGAGCATTGCAAAATACAACATCATGTGATCATGCGTTCGATCCCAGCATGTGCTCATAACCCTAACCCTATAGTAACTACATATAACATATGTAACATGTAACATATGTAACAAGGACGGTGTAAGTGTTACCCCTACCCTAACCCTATAGTAAGTACATGTAACATATGTTACAAGGACAGTGTAAGTGTTACCCCTACCCTAAGCATATAGTAAGTACATGTAACATATGTAACAAGGACGGTGTAAGTGTTACCCCTACCCTAACCCTATAGTAACTACATGTAACATATGTAACAAAGGCAGTGTAAGTGTTACCCCTACGCTAAGCATATAATTAGTACATGTAACATATGTAACAAGGACAGTGTTAGTGTTACCCCTACCCTAACCCTATAGTAAGTACATGTAACATATGTAACAAGGATAGTGTAAGTGTTACCCCTACCCTTACCCTATAGTAACTACATGTAACATATGTAACAAAGGCAGTGTAAGTGTTACCCCTACGCTAAGCATATAATTAGTACATGTAACATATGTAACAAGGACAGTGTAAGTGTTACCCCTACCCTAACCCTATAGTAACTACATGTAACATATGTAATAAAGGCAGTGTAAGTGTTACCCCTACCCTAAGCATATAGTAAGTACATGTAACATATGTAACAAAGGCAGTGTAAGTGTTACCCCTACCCTAAGCATATAGTAAGTACATGTAACATATGTAACAAAGGCAGTGTAAGTGTTACCCCTACCCTAACCCTATAGTAACTACATGTAACATATGTAACAAGGACGGTGTAAGTGTTACCCCTACCCTAACCCTATAGTACTACATGTAACATATGTAACAAGGACGGTGTAAGTGTTACCCCTACCCTAACCCTATAGTAACTACATGTAACATATGTAACAAGGACGGTGTAAGTGTTACCCCTACCCTAACCCTATAGTAACTACATGTAACATATGTAACGAAGGCAGTGTAAGTGTTACTCCTACCCTAAGCATATAGTAAGTACATGTAACATATGTAACAAAGGCAGTGTAAGTGTTACCCCTACCCTAAGCATATAGTAAGTACATGTAACATATGTAACAAAGGCAGTGTAAGTGTTACCCCTACCCTAACCCTATAGTAACTACATGTAACATATGTAACAAGGACGGTGTAAGTGTTACCCCTACCCTAAGCATATAGTAAGTACATGTAACATATTTAACAAGGACAGTGTTAGTGTTACCCCTACCCTAACCCTATAGTAACTACATGTAACATATGTAACAAAGGCATTGTAAGTGTTACCCCTACCCTAACCCTATAGTAACTACATGTAACAAATGTAACAAGGACGGTGTAAGTGTTACCCCTACCCTAAGCATATAGTAACTACATGTAACATATGTAACAAGGACGGTATAAGTGTTACCCCTACCCTAACCCTATAGTAACTACATGTAACATATGTAACAAGGACAGTGTTAGTGTTACCCCTACCCTAACCCTATAGTAAGTACATGTAACATATGTAACAAGGATAGTGTAAGTGTTACCCCTACCTTTACCCTATAGTAACTACATGTAACATATGTAACAAAGGCAGTGTAAGTGTTACCCCTACGCTAAGCATATAATTAGTACATGTAACATATGTAACAAGGACAGTGTAAGTGTTACCCCTACCCTAACCCTATAGTAACTACATGTAACATATGTAATAAAGGCAGTGTAAGTGTTACCCCTACCCTAAGTATATAGTAACTACATGTAACATATGTAACAAAGGCAGTGTAAGTGTTACCCCTACCCTTACCCTATAGTAACTACATGTAACATATGTAACAAGGACAGTGTAAGTGTTACCCCTACCCTTACCCTTTAGTAACTACATGTAACATATGTAACAAAGGCAGTGTAAGTCTTACCCCTACCCTAACCCTATAGTAACTACATGTAACATATGTAACAAGGACGGTGTAAGTGTTACCCCTACCCTAAGCATATAGTAAGTACATTTAACATATGTAACAAGGACAGTGTAAGTTTTACCCCTACCCTAACCCTATAGTAACTACATGTAACATATGTAACAAAGGCAGTGTAAGTGTTACCCCTACACTAAGCATATAGTAAGTACATGTAACATATGAAACAAGGACAGTGTTAGTGTTACCCCTACCCTAACCCTATAGTAACTACATGTAACATATGTAACAAAGGCAGTGTAAGTGTTACCCCTACCCTAACGCTATAGTAACTACATGTAACATATGTAACAAGGATGGTGTAAGTGTAACCCCTACCCTAACCCTATAGTAACTACATGTAACATATGTAACAAAGGCAGTGTAAGTGTTACCCCTACCCTAACGCTATAGTAACTACATGTAACATATGTAACAAGGATGGTGTAAGTGTAACCCCTACCCTAACCCTATAGTAACTACATGTAACATATGTAACGGGGACAGTGTAAGTGTTACCCCTACCCTAAGCATATAGTAAGTACATGTAACTTATGTAACAAGGAT
>CM042249.1:2410482-2420482 GCA_023566225.1 Romanogobio albipinnatus | reverse complement strand
TGTAACTCGTCTGGTCTGTAACTGGTCTGTAACTCGTCTGGTCTGTAACTCGTCTGGTCTGAAACTCGCCTGGTCTGTAACTCGTCTGGTCTGTAACTCGTCTGGTCTGTAACTCGCCTGGTCTGTAACTCGTCTGGTCTGTAACTTGTGTGTAACTCATCTGGTCTGTAACTCGCCTGTAACTCGTCTGGTCTGTAACTCGTCTGGTCTATAACTCGTCTGTAACTCGTCTGGTCTGTAACTCGCCTGGTCTGTAACTCGTCTGGTCTGTAAATTGTCTGTAACTCATCTGGTCTGTAACTCGTCTGTAACTCATCTGGTCTGTAACTCGTCTGGTCTGTAACTCGTCTGGTCTGTAACTCGTCTGTAACTCATCTGGTCTGTAACTCGTCTGGTCTGTAACTCGTCTGGTCTGTAACTTGTCTGTAACTCATCTGGTCTGTAACTCGTCTGTAACTCATCTGGTCTGTAACTCGTCTGGTCTGTAACTCGTCTGTAACTCGTCTGGTCTGTAACTCGCCTGGTCTGTAACTCGTCTGGTCTGTAACTTGTCTGTAACTCATCTGGTCTGTAACTCGTCTGTAACTCATCTGGTCTGTAACTCGTCTGGTCTGTAACTCGTCTGGTCTGTAACTCGTCTGTAACTCATCTGGTCTGTAACTCGTCTGGTCTGTAACTCGTCTGGTCTGTAACTCGTCTGGTCTGTAACTCGTCTGTAACTTGCCTGTAACTCATCTGTAACTCGCCTGTAACTCGCCTGTAACTCGTCTGGTCTGTAACTCGTCTGGTCTGTAACTCGTCTGTAACTCGTCTGGTCTGTAACTCGTCTGGTCTGTAACTTGTCTGGTCTGTAACTCGTCTGGTCTGTAACTCATCTGGTCTGTAACTCGTCTGGTCTGTAACTCGTCTGGTCTGTAACTCGTCTGTAACTCATCTGGTCTGTAACTCGTCTGTAACTCGTCTGGTCTGTAACTCTCCTGGTCTGTAACTCGTCTGTAACTCGTCTGGTCTGTAACTCGTCTGGTCTGTAACTCTCCTGGTCTGTAACTCGTCTGGTCTGTAACTCGTCTGTAACTCGTCTGGCCTGTAACTCATCTGGTCTGTAACTCGTCTGGTCTGTAACTCATCTGTTCTGTAACTCGTCTGGTCTGTAACTCGTCTGGCCTGTAACTCATCTGGTCTGTAACTCGTCTGGTCTGTAACTCACCTGTAACTCGTCTGGTCTGTAATTCGCCTGTAACTCGTCTGGTCTGTAACTCATCTGTAACTCGCCTGTAATTCGCCTGTAACTCGTCTGGTCTGTAACTCGTCTGTAACTCGCCTAGTCTGTAACTCGTCTGTAACTCGCCTGTAACTTGTCTGTAACTCGCCTGTAACTCGTCTGGTCTGTATCTCGCCTGTAACTCGTCTGTAATTCGCCTGGTCTGTAACTCGCCTTTAACTCGCCTCGTCTTTTAACTCGCCTGTAACTTGCCTGGTCTGTAACTTGTCTGTAACTCGCCTGTAACTCGTCTGTAATTCGTCTGGTCTGTAACTCGTCTGTAACTCGCCTGTAACTCACCTGTAACTCGTCTGGCATGTAACTCGTCTGTAACTTGCCTGTAACTCGTCTGTAACTTGCCTGTAACTCGTCTGTAATTCGTCTGGTCTGTAACTCGTCTGTAACTCGCCTGGTCTGTAACTCATCTGTAATTCGTCTAGTCTGTAACTCGTCTGTAACTTGCCTGGTCTGTAACTCGTCTGTAATTCGTCTGGTCTGTAACTCGTCTGTAACTTGCCTGGTCTGTAACTCGTCTGTAATTCGTCTGGTCTGTAACTCGTCTGTAACTCGCCTGTAACTCGTCTGTAATTCGTCTGGTCTGTAACTCGCCTGTAACTCGCCTGTAATCCGTCTGGTCTGTAACTCGCCTGTAACTTGTCTGGTCTGTAATTTGCCTGTAACTCGCCTGTAAATCGCCTGTAACTCGTCTGTAACTAGCCTGTAACTCGTCTGGTCTGTAACTCGTCTGTAACTCACCTGTAAATCGCCTGTAACTCGTCTGTAACTAGCCTGTAACTCGTCTGGTCTGTAACTCGTCTGTAACTCGCCTGTAAATCGCCTGTAACTCGTCTGTAACTAGCCTGTAACTCGTCTGGTCTGTAACTCGTCTGTAACTCGCCTGTAACTCGCCTGTAAGTCGTCTGGTCTGTAACTCATCTGGTCTGTAACTCGCCTGTAACTCGTCTGTAACTCGTCTGGTCTGTAACTCGCCTGTAATCCGTCTGGTCTGTAACTCGCCTGTAAATTGTCTGGTCTGTAACTTTTCTGTAACTCGCCTGTAACTCATCTGTAACTAGCCTGTAACTCGTCTGTAACTAGCCTGTAACTCGTCTGGTCTGTAACTCATCTGTAACTCGCCTGTAAATCGCCTGTAACTCGTCTGTAACTAGCCTGTAACTCGTCTGGTCTGTAACTCGTCTGTAACTCGCCTGTAACTCGTCTGGTCTGTAACTCATCTGGTCTGTAACTCGCCTGTAACTCGTCTGTAACTCGTCTGGTCTGTAACTCGCCTGTAATCCGTCTGGTCTGTAACTCGCCTGTAAATTGTCTGGTCTGTAACTTGTCTGTAACTCACCTGTAACTCGTCTGTAACTAGCCTGTAACTCGTCTGGCCTGTAACTCGTCTGTAACTCGCCTGTAACTCGCCTGTAACTCGTCTGGTCTATAACTTGTCTGTAACTCGCCTTTAACTCGCCTGTAACTCATCTGTAACTCGTCTGGTCTGTAACTCGCCTGTAACTCGTCTGTAACTCATCTGGTCTGTAACTTGCCTGTAACTCGCCTGGTCTGTAACTCGTCTGTAACTCGCCTGGTCTGTAACTCGCCTGTAACTCATCTGTAACTCGCCTGTAATTCGCCTGTAACTCGTCTGGTCTGTAACTCGCCTGTAATCCGTCTGGTCTGTAACTCGCCTGTAAATTGTCTGGTCTGTAACTTGTCTGTAACTCACCTGTAACTCGTCTGTAACTAGCCTGTAACTCGTCTGGCCTGTAACTCATCTGTAACTCGCCTGTAACTCGCCTGTAACTCGTCTGGCCTATAACTTGTCTGTAACTCGCCTTTAACTCGCCTGTAACTCATCTGTAACTCGTCTGGTCTGTAACTCGCCTGTAACTCGTCTGTAACTCATCTGGTCTGTAACTTGCCTGTAACTCGCCTGGTCTGTAACTCGTCTGTAACTCGCCTGGTCTGTAACTCGCCTGTAACTCATCTGTAACTCGCCTGTAATTCGCCTGTAACTCGTCTGGTCTGTAACTCGCCTGTAACTCGTCTGGTCTGTAACTCGTCTGGTCTGTAACTTGCCTGTAACTCGCCTTTAACTCGCCTGTAACTCATCTGTAACTCGTCTCGTCTGTAACTCGCCTGTAACTCATCTGTAACTCGCCTGTAATTCGCTTGTAACTCGTCTGGTCTGTAACTCGCCTGTACCTCATCTGTAACTCGCATGTAACTCATCTGTAACTCGTCTGGTCTGTAACTCGTCTGGTCTGTAACTCGTCTGTAACTCGCCTGGTCTGTAACTCGCCTGTAACTCATCTGTAACTCGCCTGTAATTCGCCTGTAACTCGTCTGGTCTGTAACTCACCTGTAACTCGTCTGGTCTGTAACTCGCCTGTAACTCGTCTGGTCTGTAACTCGTCTGGTCTGTAACTCGCCTGTAACTCGTCTGGTCTGTAACTCGCCTGTAACTCGTCTGGTCTGTAACTCGTCTCTAACTCGCCTGTAGGGCTGAAGGAGGGTCAGGACAGGAGATATTTCCGTCTTTAAAACACCCGTGTGAACCTGCAGATGCGCACGCTCGTCCTCCGGCTTCCTCTCTCTCTCTCTGTCCATTCCTCACTGGCCGTGTTCCACCTCCTCAGATCAGTCATAAATCCTTGTCAAATTCCTCCTTCGCTTCTTAACGAAGTGCTCGTCTTCACCTTTCCCCTTCTCTCTGTTTATCTCCACACTAATGAATGAGCGGCTGTCCGCTGCGGCCCGCAGATTAAAACGGCTCCCAGGGGCCCGAGCGAGTGCTACTTACCCCTGTTACCACACTTCACACTCACACACACACACATGTGAGGACGGCCCCAGGGTCGGCTCTCGGCCCGTATTCCCTCGGTGGCTGTTAACCCGGGGCATTTTATGGGCTGTTCCACGCGGGCTCTCGCCTCAAGCTCTGAACAAACCCGGTTTCATCTGCATCGATGAGCTCCGGAACAAAACAAGCACACTCCTCAGACAACAAGTGCAATACATTCATGTTTTTGCATGAGCTCAGTGTGACGGGGAGACGAAGGGCAGAGAGAAAGAGAGAAAGACAGAGAGACAGAGAGAGACAGAGAGAGACACACTCACACACACAGAGAGAGAGTTAATTGAGTTCCTCCTCCGTTTGCTGTTCCTTTATCAGCCCATCAGATGCAGCCCTCTGACCGACCTGATACTGTGTGTGTGAGGGAGTGAGTGTGTGTGCGCGAGTATGTGTGTGTGTGTGAATGTGCGAGTGTGTTTGTGTGACTGAGTGTGTGTGTGTCTGAGTGTGTGTGCGAGTGTGTGTGTGAGTGAGTGTGTGTGTGTGTGTGTGTGTGTGCGAGTGTGTGTGCGAGTGTGTGTGTGTGTGTGTGTGCCAGTGTGAGTGAGTGAGTGTGTGTGTGTGTGTGCGCGAGTCTGTGTGCAAGTGTGAGTGAGTGAGCGAGTGAGTGTGTGTGTGTGTGTGCGAGTGAGTGAGTGAGTGTGTGTGTGTGTATGTGTGTGCGAGTGTGAGTGAGTGTGTGTGTGTGTGTACGAGTGTGTGTGCGAGAGTGAGTGAGTGAGTGTGTGTGTGTGTGTATTAGTGTGCGAGTGTGAGCGAGTGAGTGAGTGTGTGTGTGTGTACGAGTGTGTGTGCAAGTGTGAGTGAGTGAGTGAGTGTGTGTGTGTGTGTGTGTGTGTGTGTGCGAGTGTGAGTGAGTGAGTGAGTGAGTGTGTGTGTGTGTGTGTGTGAGTGAGTGTGTGTGTGTGTGTGTGTGTGTGTGTGTGTGTGTGTGTGCGAGTGTGAGTGAGTGAGTGTGTGTGTGTGTGTGTGTGTGTGTGTGCGAGTGTGAGTGAGTGTGTGTGTGTGTGTGTGTGTGAGTGTGTGTGTGTGTGTGTGTGTGTGTGTGTGTGTGTGTGTGTGTGTGTGTGTGTGTGTGTGTGTGTGTGTGTGTGTGTGTGTGTGTGTGTGTGTGTACGAGTGTGTGTACGAGTGTGTGTACGAGTGTGAGTGAGTGAGTGAGTGAGTGTGTGTGTGTTGACTCTGCACTGAACCTAATGTTAAAAGAAACATGATTATGATTATTATCAGTGTTGTGATAAATGTTATTTCTCAGGATTTATTGATGAACAGGAAGTTCAAAAGAGCAGCATTTATTTGAGAATATTTTGCCACATTTTAAAGTCTTTACTGTCACTGTTGATCACTTTAAAGCTTCCTTGAATAAAGTACAGACTCCAGATTTTGAATGGTAATGAAAAAGTGTAGAAACAATGTTCACAAGTAATTACAAGAAAACATTGAATTCAATGGGACATTTTTAGAAAAAATGAAATAGTGTATTCTTGTAAAATACACTCTTTCAGTGTTTGTACCATAACATTTCATGTTTAAGTAAGTGTTACTTATTTGGATTTATTTGGATTTTGGTTTTTCAGTTTAGGAGCGATATGAGTTGATGGTAGAAATCCACATAAGTATTTGAACACCCTGCTATTTTGCAAGTTCTCCCACTTGGAAATCATGGAGGGTCTGAAATTGTCATCGTAGGTGCATGTCCACTGTGAGAGACATAATCTAAAAAAAATCCAGAAATCACAATGTATGATTTTTTAACTATTTATTTGTATGATACAGCTGCAAATAAGTATTTGAACACCTGAGAAAATCAATGTTAATATTTGGTACAGTAGCCTTTGTTTGCAATTACAGAGGTCAAAGGTTTCCTGTAGTTTTTCAGCAGGTTTGCACTGCAGGAGGGATTTTGGCCCACTCCTCCACACAGATCTTCTCTAGATCAGTCAGGTTTCTGGCCTGTCGCTGAGAAACACGGAGTTTGAGCTCCTCCAAAGATTCTCTATTGGGTTTAGGTCTGGAGACTGGCTAGGCCACACCAGATCCTTGATATGCTTCTTACAGAGCCACTCCTTGGTTCTCCTGGCTGTGTGCTTCGGGTCATTGTCATGTTGGAAGACCCAGCCTCGACCCATCTTCAATGCTCTAACTGAGGGAAGGAGGTTGTTCCCCAAAATCTCGCAATACATGGCCCCGGTCATCCTCTCCTTAATACAGTGCAGTCGCCCTGTCCCATGTGCAGAAAAACACCCCCAAAGCATGATGCTACTCCCCCCCCCCCATGCTTCACAGTAGGGATGGTGTTCTTGGGATGGTACTCATCATTCTTCTTCCTCCAAACACGTTTACTGGAATTATGACTAAAGAGTTCTATTTTGGTCTCATCTGACCACATGACTTTCTCCCATGACTCCTCTGGATCATCCAAATGGTCATTGGCAAACTTAAGACGGGCCTTGACAAGTGCTGGTTTAAGCAGGGGAACCTTCCGTGCCATGCATGATTTCAAACCATGACGTCTTAGTGTATTACCAACAGTAACCTTGGAAACGGTGGACCCAGCTCTTTTCAGGTCATTGACCAGCTCCTCCCGTGTAGTTCTGGGCTGATTTCTCACCTTTCTTAGGATCATTGAGACCCCACGAGGTGAGATCTTGCATGGAGCCCCAGTCCGAGGGAGATTGACAGTCATGTTTAGCTTCTTCCATTTTCTAATGATTGCTCCAACAGTGGACCTTTTTTCACCAAGCTGCTTGGCAATTTCCCCGTAGCCCTTTCCAGCCTTGTGGAGGTGTACAATTTTTTCTCTAGTGTCTTTGGACAGCTCTTTGGTCTTGGCCATGTTAGTAGTTGGATTCTTACTGATTGTATGGGGTGGACAGGTGTCTTTATGCAGCTAACGACCTCAAACAGGTGCATCTAATTTAGGATAATAAATGGAGTGGAGGAGGACATTTTAAAGGCAGATTAACAGGTCTTTGAGGGTCAGAATTCTAGCTGATAGACAGGTGTTCAAATACTTATTTGCAGCTGTATCATACAAATAAATAGTTAAAAAATCATACATTGTGATTTCTGGATTTTTTTTTAGATCATGTCTCTCACAGTGGACATGCACCTACGATGACAATTTCAGACCCTCCATGATTTCCAAGTGGGAGAACTTGCAAAATAACAGGGTGTTCAAATACTTATTTTCCTCACTGTATACTTAAAGAAATGTCAAATAGATATCTTGCAGTCTTCTCTATTCTCTATTGTGCCGTATATCCGAGTGAAACAAGAACAAATGTAGGGCGGGGCTTGATTGTGTCTGTGGGGAATTGATTGGATGGTTGTGGTTTGCTATTGGCTGATCTCATGTGAGTTACAGGTGGCCCCGCCCTCGTCATCAGAGAAGAGATGAAGTTATTCTGATTGATTTGATGGTGTCTGTAAAGCTCAGATTGAGTGTCGTGGATCAGTCTCGGCAGGTTTCGGAGCAGAGGGGAAGTATCAGGCGCGCGGCTCTATAACTGCACTCTCTGAAGGGCCGTGGCGCGAGATCTTCAGGCTAACTCGTGTCCAGTGCTGTGGCGGGAGTGCAATTATATTACAGCGGCTGAAATTCTGTTAGTATGACCGGCTGGAATCAGATTAGGCCTAAACTGAACATGATGCTCTCTGGGCGACGCTCAGCATGAATTTAAATGGGTTCACCGGGAACAAAAGCAGACGTGAGCGGGATCGGCCCGAGGAATGAAAGGGTCCTCGACACGGGAACCACAGGAACCAATGGGATGCTTTACATTTTGAAATGAAAGGATTTCTTACCGTTTCTAACTTCCTGGCGTTCGTGATTCTTGAATGTTGATGTTGTGAATCTGCTGCACAACAAGAGGAACGTCTTTGCTTGACCACGATAAACACAGCCAGTCCGATTCACCAGAATGACTCCTATCAGCTGATTCCTTTAATCAGGGGTGTCCAAACTTTTTTAAAGGGGGCCAGATTCAATGTTGTGGACACACCCAGGGGCCAGTCCCTTTTCTATTTTATTTATATATATATATATGTATATGTAAAACATGTTTTGTTTCTTGCACTGTAAAAAATATAGGATCAATAAGTTATGACAGCATATGTTTTTAAGTTAATTGAACTCAAAATCAAAATAAGTTAAGCAATTTCTATTTCAACTTTTTCATTTAAGTTATACAAGATTCAACTCAAAATTGTAAGTCAATTGAATGTAAATTGTAATATAGAGAGTTGAAATGAACTTGTACACTGTAAAAAAAAATATTGTTGGTTTAACTTAAAAAAGTAAGTAACCTTGGTTGCCTTAAAATTTTGAGTTCATTGAAATGTAAAATTTGAGTTCATATGATGAAGGAAATTGGTTTAATAAATAGAAACTCAAAATATGATTGTATTTGAACCACATAAATAGCACAATTTGGCATGTTTCACTGCATTATTACAAATAAAACACAATATGCTTACAAAATATTTGAATATTTGAATAAAGGGTGATGTCGATTCTCAAATGTTCAGTGTAATAACTCAAATTTTTAATTTCAATGAACTTTCAGGGTTTTTTTACAGTGTGGAAACATGACAGATTTGACAAAAGCTTGAGCTGACAGTAGAGTAGCTTGTGATAGGACACAGATCCCATACAATATCTGTAAAACAGCTTTAATGGGTGAAATGTAAATATTATTATGAATTATAACTCTATTCTTATTTAAATGAACGAGTTCTCTATTTAGATAAGCACTGGTAAAACCACACTGCAAAACATTGCGAAGCTCTTCTTACTTAGTATTTCTGTCCAAATATCTTCAATTCTTAAATCAAGATGCTTTTACTAAAGAAATGCAATATTGTTTCTTGATTTCTGGGGGAAAAAAACAAAACTAAGTTTTTGCTTAAAACAAGCTATCTGCTAATGTTTGGTCATTTTGTTTGTTTTAAGCAAAAACTCACTTCAATTTCATTTTATTTTCCAGAAAACAAGAAAAAATATCTAAGCTTATCTAGTAAATGCATCTTGATTTATGAATATTTAGATATATTTAGACTAGAAACAAGACAAAAATACTAAATAAGAGCATTTTTGCAGTGCACACATGGCAAAAAGTAAAAAATATTATTATCTATATCTAGAATGGCTTTATGGTATTTAGTCTATAAACACAAATGCACAAAACTGCAAGTTTATGACAAAAATTGTCTGTAATTTGGCCTTTATTACCCATTTATAAATTTTATAAAATGAGATATTAACCTACATTTCTGACAAATTACCACGGTTACAGTTCGTGTTACCACGGTTACAGTTCGTGTTACCAGGGGCGCCGTTAAAGGGGGAGGAGTCAGGACCATTCTAAGGGCCTACGCATTTTTGAGGCCCCAGAGATGGGTTTTATTAGTAGTAACAGTACTAGTAGTAATGCAATATAAATTCTAAATGTATAATCTAAGTTACAAATAAAACAAAATTACGGTTTATTTTTGCATTTCTGGCAAAAAAAAATAGGTCAGTATTATTAAATTGCAGACTAAGGGCCCTATCATACACCCGGTGCGTACAGTCTCTCCTTATGTCAATAGTGAATCCGCCATGGCGTGAGCACAACTGGCTTTTAAAGGGAAAGGGAGATGAGACTGTGATTGGTTTATTGCACGCTACGCCCAAAACACACCCATGACTCCTTAAGCACTCATTGGCATTCATGTGCCAATTCAGGGGACAATATTTTCCATCGTTAAACTAGCAAAATTGGATTCGGACACGCCCTAAGTGAACATGCGCAACCTCGTATTCTTTGATAGGGCCCAAAATGACTAGTGTCGTCCCCGAGTGCTACCACAGTAAACCCATGATAATGATGGGGAAT